>CAXIWR010000060.1:60000-69934 GCA_964036265.1 Daptonema setosum | reverse complement strand
CCATATTGGTAATAAAATCGATAGTAATAACAAACTCATTCTGTAACTATTCTAGCCATGAGTTACATATGTAACCCATGGATTTTTTTAAATAAAATCTCATTAACGTTTTTTTAATGGGATATTAACTCAAAATTTATCTGGCTGGATTTGAATAGTTATTGGTTCTGCAAAAGTTTTTTTAAGAGAGTTTCGCGTCGAAGACGTACTGGGTGTTTAACATAACTTGCAGCCTTATAATACAAAACCAAGAAGCAGAAAGTTACCGTTTTTGACATTTCGGTTTCACCAATCTCGACGCATTTTGCCACCCGACTCAACTGAGCGGCGTTCGTGAAACGTAACGAACACGTTCCCTGCACTTTTTTCGAAAAAAAAAACACTCTAGAACTGGTGGATTGTTGCAAAGATCTTTTCGTAGTCTATTTTAGTGATTTCAGGTGCTTATAAATATTTCAATGACGTTTTACTGTCATCGAAAAAACAAACAAGACTATCTCTAAAATGATAAAACTATAAGCTATCGGATGATATAAGACTCATTAGTATTAACAGTATATACAGTAAAAAGGTTCCTTTATGTGATTGAACAGCGGTGTTTGATATGGTTAATTTCACCGACAGACTATTTCTAATACTACTGTTTATGCTAACCAATGTTTCCTATTGTACTTTCAAAAACGAATGAATAAATATATTTTATTCAACTACGGTTAATTCTTGTAAGCGATGATGGCTTCTATTGTCAATATCATGGGCAGTTTTTTTAATAATTAATTAAATTTCACTACATTATACATAACTATCGAATAATCTTGCTTCGTTTAATATCTTAAAATTAACTATTCTATGTTGAACTGATTGTTTCCCGTGATTATGAAACAAATATGCAGTGCTAAGTACGATTGGTTTTATAGCCGTAAGGATGTCACAAGTGTCAAGGGTCGGACGATAATCCGAACTCTTAATAAGTTTATTTATACTAGACTCAATCATAAAACTCTATTTTTAGCATGCAATAATCCTCATGCTGAACGGTGGTATTCGGATCAAGTAAAGTCTAACTGGACAACAGAATTTCTGCCTCATCATCAGCAGTAAAAGGCACAAATCACAAACCACAAATCACATGTCAAAAATCACAATTCACAAATGCCCGTCACTGTACAAATGAAACCGTTATCCACATACATGGAAACATTGGTGTAACGAGCGCCGGCAGAACCTTCTTTACCTGAATATTAAGCAACTGACTGGCTGACTGACTGACTGACTGACTGACTGACTGACTGACTGACTGACTGACTGACTGACTGACTGACTGACGGACTGACCTACTGACTGACTGACCGACTGAGTGACTGACTGACTGACTGACTGACTGACTGACTGACTGACTGACTGACTGACTGACTGACTGACTGACTGACTGACTGACTGACTGACTGACTGACTGACTGACTGACTGACCAGAATCAAGCAGAATTCGACAATCGGTACCTGCTGAGAAAACCCCTACGATGGTTTTGTTATGAATCAGTGGACCGCCACTGTCACCCTGTGAGTATGAGTGAATGAGTAAATTAGTTACGGGATCGTACCCAATGCCGTAAGTTGCGAAGAGTTGTACTGAGTCGAAACTATCGCCGGAAATACACAGTGGGACAATTGTTTTACTTTCCAGTAGAGTTATCGGAATATCTGATTAAAATAAATAAATAAAAGACCATAAAAACAACAACCACAACAACAACAACAACAACAACAACAACAACAACAACAACAACAACAACAACAACAACAACAACAACAACAACAACAACAACAACAACAACAACAACTTTAACAACAACAACAACAACAACAACAACAACAACAACAACAACAACAACAACAACAACAACAACAACAACAACAACAACAACAACAACAACAACAACAAAAACAACAACAACAACAACAACAACAACAACAACAACAACAACAACAACAACAACAACAACAACAACAACAACAACAAGAACAACAACAACAACAACAACAACAACAACAACAACAAAAACAACAACAACAACAACAACAGCAACAACAACAACAACAACAACAACAACAACAACAACAACAACAACAACAACAACAACAACAACAACAACAACAACAACAACAACAACAACAACAACAACAACAACAACAACAACAACAACATCCACAGCAACAATCTTTGGCCAGTTCAATAACAGCAATGTCGTAAGTAAGTCGCTCACGGTTTTCGAAAAAAGCATTCGCGCATATGTCGAAACTGAAAAGGTTCAGTTCTGAAGTTATGCATCGTCAGGTTTTGATTAATTGAAGAAAGAAGGAACCTTTCATGCGAAAAACTTTAGTTTACTCACTCACTCACTCACTCACTCACTCACTCACTCACTCACTCACTCACTCACTCACTCACTCACCACTCACTCACTCACTCACTGACTCACTCACTCACTCACTCACTCACTCACTCACTCACTCACTCACTCACTCACTCACTCACTCACTCACTCACTCACTCACTCACTCACTCACTCACTCACTCACTCACTCACTCACTCACTCACTCACTCACTCACTCACTCACTCACTCACTCACTCACTCACTCACTCACTCACTCACTCACTCACTCACTCACTCACTCACTCACTCACTCACTCACTCACTCACGATTTAGGTGTATAGGCTTGTTTCACGTCGGCCGAAAAGATCGGTGTATCGGTCGAGCGGAGCATGCCAAAGAGTACTATAACCCGGACCATTTTCAATATATCATGAACCTGTATATACATATCTTTATTTGACGAGTTATTGAAGGTTATGGTTCGATTAAGATAAGCTTTTTTTGCGAGTATCTCGATCTAGCCTCCTCGTATCGACTTCTAGTCTGTTCCATCGGTTTTCTCGTGCGATTTTACATCTCCCTGGCTAATTTTTTCCTGTTAGGGTTGAATTTTCATTTATCAGGTCCAAAAACGATGAAAATGCGATTTTCCGTTTTTTTTCTCATCAAAATTGGTGTATGGGAACTGGGTAAGACCTGTAAAGCTGAAAATTGGTACATAGGTCAACTTCAAGCGTAGAACACGATTATTAAACTGTCCCGGAGATCGAATGAATATTTGCACCATTTTTCGGGGGTTTTATGAAAAAAATGTCAAAAATCGCAGGCAAAATGGAAAAAGAATTGTTGTATGAGCGATAGGTTGGTCCGATCAAACTAAAATTTTAACCGGACGTGTATCACACATGTCGAAGTATGTTCCGCTATTCAATTTATCATTCTGCTCCAATACACAAAAAAGCGCAGCGGGTCTATAAGGAGAAAAATTAAACAAAATTTTCACAAATGCTCAAATACTCGTTTTGAGGTGATTGAATCGTTATGAAAAACTGCCTATCATTTGCGGAATCGAATTTCAATATGACCTCTCTCCGATACATTTTCCGATAAAATCATCGTACTTTGACAAAAACTTGAAGAAACTGATATAGAAAGTTTTCAACGTTTTTGACGATTTTGCTCCTTCGAAAATCAGATTATCTCAAGATTTAAACCCTTGAGTCACAATGTATTATCTGAATGTCTAGAATGACTGAAGCTGTATCAAATGCAGAAAAGATGATTTTCTGCGTATTCTTAAAAAATATTTATGAGCCGCCAAAAACCAGTGAAAATTCAAACTCACTTGTTCACGCTGTTTCAGCCACATTTGATTCTAAAATTTTTATTCATACAGAAACAGGATAAACTTCATTTTAACAGGAGGTCTAGAGGGAGTAAATTTCTAATAAAATATGTTTTTAAAACTTGATTAGTACTTATAAATAAATTTTTATGATCCGTCAAAATTTACAGAAATAAAGAAAACCAAGTCCAAATTTTTTTTCAAGTAAATTTTTTCGAAGTAAATTTTTTTCTTTGTTTCTAGATTCGTACCAATATCAATAAAACACCTCAAAACCGTTTTATAAGTGGTCTGGAAGTAAGAAAAAAAAATCAAAAGTCACATGGTATATAGCGTTCGCTGTCAAGTCCAGCTCGGCGCTAACCTAATAATAGTCAAATTTTGAAGCTATTTTCACACTAGATATAATGATACGTTTATGATTTGAAACTAGGTTTGATGTAGCGTGTCAACATTTAAAATATTTTTCGTCAAGTTAGTCAAGTGGATAGTGGTTTGCAGGTTAAACGGGTGATGCAGGGTTCAAAAACCCTGAAAATCTAAAACAGTGAAAGTGTTAATTTGTTTTATTTTTGATTTTATATACTTCTCCCGAACTTCAACTGTCTATTTTAAATATAATAAGGCAGCTTTTAACTTACTATATTACCAATTCAGGGATTTTTTTCATCATTATGTTTAATTATGTAATGACTTCTGTTACAAAAAAAATTGAAGGGTCTGCAAACGATCACTGTTCACAAATATTATTGTAATTCAATATTCGAAAATCGAAGTTATAAAAGGGCTGAAGTTCATTAATCTTATGAAATTTTTTTAACTCATAAAACTTTTTTGATTACATTAGCACATATATGTATTTATACATACTGCACATGTGATTTGTTCACTTTAGACAAGCAACTAAAAATGCCCTGATGGCATGGGGAGTAACGAATATGGTTCGATCCTGGCTAGTCCAATCGTGAAAAAGTATGAGACAAGAAATTTTATTCTCATATTTTAAATAGTCTGATCGTGAAAAAGCAGGAAACAAGATTTGCGATGAATCACGAAAAAAAGTTTGTACTTCATTAAGTCAAGAATCATACCAAATTACACGAAACATATTTGGGACTTTTCACGATTGTTGTGATAAGATTTATCCTTATTCAAAATGCTGGTATTCAAATTTGAAACATAAGTAACTTAAAGAAATCCAATTATTTTTGGGTGAAAATGAGATAAAAAATTTCGTGGCAGGCTTGTCACACAAACCGAAGTAAAATTACCCATGCTCACAACGAGCTAGACGAAATAAAGGGGATTTGGTTTTCACCGAAAAGTCCCAAATATGTTTCGTGTAATTTGGTATGATTCTTGGCTTAATGAAGTACAAACTTTTTTTCGTGATTCATCGCAAATCTTGTTTCCTGCTTTTTCACGATCAGACTGTTTAAAATATGAGAATAAAATTTCTTGTCTCATACTTTTTCACGATTGGACTAGCCAGGATCGAACCATATTCGTTACTCCCCATGCCTTCAGGGCATTTTTAGTTGCTTGTCTAAAACTTTTTTATGTGTGAACAAATCACATGTACATATATGTGCTAATGTAACAAAAATGCTTTATGATTTAAATTTTTTTTCATAAGATTAATGAACTTCAGCCCTTCCATAACTTCGATTTTCGAATATTGAATTACAATAATATTTGTGAACAGTGATCGTTTGCGAGCCCCCTTCAATTTTTTTTGTAAAAGGAGTCATTACATAACTTACATAACTTAAATGATGAAAAAATCCCTGAATTGGTAATATAGTAAAGTGAAAGATGCCTTATTATATTTAAAATAAACTGTTGAAGTTTGGGAAAAGTATATAAAATCAAAAATAAAACAAATTAACCCTTTCACTGTTTTAGATTTTCAGGGGGTTTGAACCCTGCATCACCCGTTTAACCTGCAAACCCACTATCCATTTGACTACCTTGACGGATAATATTTTAAAAGTTGATAGGCAACATCAAACCTAGTTTCAAATCATAAACGTATCATTATATCTAGTGTAAAAATAGCTTCAAAATTTGACTATTATTAGGTTAGCGCCGAGCTGGACTTAACAGCGAACGCTATATACCATGTGACTTTTGATTTTTTTTCTTACTTCCAGACCACTTATAAAAAGGTTTTGAGGTGTTTTATTGATATTGGTACAGATCTAGAAACGAAAAAAAAATTTACCTCAAAAATTTACTTTGAAAAAAAATTTGGACTTGTTTTTGTTTATTTCTGTAAACTTTGACGGATTATAAAACATTATTTATAATTACTAATCAAGTTTTAAAAACATATTTTATTAGAAATTTACTCCCTCTAGACCTCCTGTTGAAATGAAGTTTATCCTGTTTCTGTATAAATAAAAATTTTGGAATCAAATGTGGCTGAAACAGCGTGAACAAGTGAATTAGAATTTTCACCGGTTTTTGGCGGCTCATAAATATTTTTTTAAGAATACGCAAAGAATCATCTTTTTTGCATTCGATACAGCTTCAGTAATTCTAGACATTCAGATAATACAATGGGTCTCAAGGGTTTAAATCTTGAGATAATCTGATTTTCGAAGGAGCAAAATCGTTGAAACTTTCTATATCGTTTCTTCAAGTTTTTGTCAAAGTCCGATGATTTTATCGGAAAATGTATCGGAGAGAGGTCATATTGAAATTTGATTCCGCAAATGATAGGCAGTTTTTCATAACGATTCAATCACCTCAAAACGAGTATTTGAGCATTTGTGAAAAATTTGTTAAATTTTTCTCCTCATAGACCCGCTGCGCTTTTTTGTGTTTTGGAGCAGAATGATAAATTAAAAAGCGGAACATACTTCGACATGTGTGATACACGTCCGGTTAAAATTTTAGTTTGATCGGGCTACCCTATCGCTCATACAACAATTCTTTTTCTATTTTGCCTGCGATTTTTGACATTTTTTTCATAAATTTCCTCAAAAATGGTGAAAAGCTTTATCCGATCTCCGTGACAGTCAGGAAAACGTGTTCTGGGCACGAACTTGACCTATGTACCAATTTTCAGCTTTACAGGTCTTACCCAGTTCCCATACACCATTTTTGATGAGAAGAAAAAAACGGAAAATCGCATTTTCATCATTTTTGGACCTGAAAAATGAAAATTTATTCCTACGGGGTTAAAAATAGCCAAAAAGATGTAGAATCGCACGAGAAAACCGATGGAACAGACTAGAAGTCGATACGAGGAGGCTAGATTGAGATACTCGCAAAAAAGCTTATCTTAATCGAACCATATTAAGGGAACGGCCTAGCGGCCGTCCCTTGATACAGTAAGTACAATACAAGTCCAAAAAATAAATTTTTGAAAATGATAAATGTTGACCGAAACTTTGAAAGATTGTTATCTACAATAACAATATTTAAGATGTATATATATTTGCCACTGATAATGTTCTAAATTGTTCTGAGGTATAATTCTTCTGGAATTTCCGCAAACCTAAATTTTATATTTTTTATATAAAGTTTTTTTTAGATGTAGCCGGATTCAGCGGTTGTGCGGCCGGTGTTCGAATGCACAATGGACAAATTTTCCACGCTAACAAACTGCCCCTCGATGAATGTAAAAGTTTGTATCTTACGGTTGAAGCTTTCCTGAATCAAAGTATGCATTCAAAGTTCTTTTTATTTTTTTTAATTTACTCTTTGAAAATTATTTTTGATTTAAAAAAAACAAGAACACATTGTGGGACAGGCGGAAACGCGTTAATCAAACCATTAAACCTGTTGCTATCCATGGGATGTATTAGAAAACTTTCTATCGCCATCTGTAGAAAACGAGAAGATGGAAATTCAACCGACAGGTTTCAAATATTGTTGCAACCCCGTAAAATTCTAAACCCCCGAAAATTGCCTAGAATTTTTTTCAAACGCCAAACTTTTCTGTCACAAAAAATGTATTTCATATGAAGTTTTACAGTTCATTAATCCCAGATTACCTATTACGAGGCTGGCTAGCGCGGATCAGGCCCGCACAGCGGTGGTTATTCCGTGGTTACCCACCTTAATATAAAAAAAGTTCGCGTGTATAAAAAATTCTAGGACAATTTTTGGGGTTATAAAATAATGTTGAAACCCCTGAACGAAAAACTGTTTGTTCCAGGTAAATGCCTTGAGATAAATTATGTTGCAGGTAAATGCCTCGAGATCGACTCGTGCAAGTATGCATCGTTTGAACCCCAGTCGACCGAATGCGTATTATCCAATGGTGGAGCTGTGCAAGCTTATGCGTCTGGTTGGGGAACGTGCACTAAAGAACAACCTCACTTAAATTGAATGATTTTTTAAAAATACATGTATAAATAAAAATTACAATTCAAATTGAATGATTTAAGGCTCTGGCTGAGTTATAATGTTATTCTAAGCAAACGGAATCGCAGGTGCATTTCGTGTTCAACAGGTATTTCGAATTCGTTATATAAAGAAGTATTGCATTGTCCCTGCGGCAAAATTCCAAAACCCAAAAATTTTTCTAGAATTTTTACTACACGCCAAAATTTTTATAATTTCCAAATGAAGTTTTACTGTCCGTTAACCCCCGATTACCTATCGTAAGGCTGGCTTGTCCGAGCGGGAGCGAGGACAAGGGCGTTAGGCCCGCGCAGCGGTGGTATTTCAGTGGTTACCCACCTTAATACGCAAACATGAAATTTCGTGTATGGAAAGAATTCTATGAAAATTTTTGGGTTTTGGAAATATGCGTCCCTGCGCGCATGCGAAACATTACGCCCTGTTTTATAGTTGCTTTTTACTCATCAATTTCAAAACTTAACCCATTTAGTTTTCAGAATAAGTTTCACTGATGCATCTTGAAATTTCTAAAAAAAAAAATAGTTCATCGCCGCAAACTTGTTGTAACACTGCTACCAGAGTTTTCGATAATGTTTCACATGCGCGCAGTGACAATGCAAGGCCACACACGGTAACAATAAAAGAGCTATACAGAATGTGTTACAAAGTGGAGTAAATGAGTAACTAAAAAAATATAGGCACATGGATTATTCTCAAACTAAAGTTCAGGTGCGAACACTCAATCAAAACTTTTCACTTTTTCAATATTATCCACTCACCCTCTGCACACGCTCTACTTTTAAACACACTGAAACATTATCCTAATATTCACATGTTATGCATGTTACGAAGGTTGTTTCTTCAAGCAAAAAGATTGCCCAAAACATCGTATAATGAAACATCACTAGCATCAACTCAACTCATTTGACACCAGTTTAACACATTATAACATATGGCTATCGTTTGGCGTAGCTGCAGAGTCGTTCCCGTTTCAGAGCGTGTATGGATCTTTTACGGATGTTATATTTGCGACATATATACTTCATATAATTACATATAGGGATATTCTAAACTAGATTATACCCATTGCATTGTTTGGGAGTCGTTCAACATTGAACGGCGTGGGGAAAAGTATAGCTCAAAGTAAGGAAAAGTATAGCTTAAAGTATAGCTCAAGTATAGGAAAAGTATAGCTCAAGTATAGGAAAAGTATAGCTCAAGTATAGGAAAAGTATAGCCCGTATGTTGTTTCTGCAAGGATAAGTATAGGTCAAAACGTCTGCTAATGAAACATCACTAGTCTCAACTGGGTCGACACCATACATTCAGTTTCACACAGTATAGTATGCGGCGGTGGTGATTATTGATGTGCGTGTTTTAACACTGATTGTTTGATGTTTCATTATTAGAGGTTTTGGGCAATACCGGCTTTATTTCGAATACGGTATATGCAAAGTATCAAATTTTACAAACTTTAGAAAGGCTGTAAAAATAATAGAGTTTGTCCGAAAACACGCATCAGCGTATGGACGAATTTTCGTCCCGTTGATTTCGCAATCGAACGATTTCCCGATTTCGGCTATTCGGATTCGGAATCGTATTTAACGAAATACTGGACGGCCGTCAAGTCAAAGTCACAACGTTGATTGGCTAAGACGTGAGTGAGTGAGTGAGTGACTGAGTGACTGAGTGAGTGAGTGAGTGAGTGAAAGAGTGAGTGAGTAAGTGAGTGAGTGCAGTGAGTGAGTGAGTGAGTGCAGTGAGTGAGTGAGTGAGTGAGTAAGTGAGTGAGTGACTGAGTGAGTGAGTGAGTGAGTGTGTGAGTGAATGAGTGAGTGAGTGAGTGGACGAATGC
>CAXIWR010000060.1:10000-50000 GCA_964036265.1 Daptonema setosum | reverse complement strand
GTGAGTGAGTGAGTGAGTGAGTGAATTACCATACACGCAGTTTTAATTTAACCTCTCACACGTGTTCGAATGATTGTCCATGTAATAATGACCACCGCACACCAGAATCTGTTCATCCAATAGCGAAATAGCAGCAAACCAGCCATCCCTGTTGGAGCTCACTTTCGTTAACGGACGCATCGTCCACCCGCTACCCGTGTACAGATTTGACAGATCACAATCCGCCACATTCCAAGTCACATTGGTACGAGTGTTTTCTAGAAACTGATCTCGATTAATACAGGGTGTCCCAGTGAGGTGTAATGATTGAATTTTTGGAATAACTTTCACAATGTTCTAGATAACGACCTAAAACTTCACAGGTTAATAAAACAGTTTTCCGCTAATATGCTGAATTTTAAAACTTTTGATTTGGTTCAATATTGCGTGTTTTACGGCCGATCCAGCAACATGCCTTAAAATTACACTTTTTAGCCAAGTATGTCGCATGAAACATTGAATAACTTTCTGATAATTCAACTATATGGCTTGAAACATGCAACACTGATAGCTAATACCATAAATCTGAAGTACTGGAAACAGTTTTCGATTTGATCAATTCTTCCACCTTCTATTGGATATTGAAAACAAAATCGCAACTTCTAGCAAATGTTGGCGAAAAGTTGCGGATGAAAAAAGTTTGAAAAAAGCAATTAATTGAATGAAAAATGTTATTTGACTTTCGAAATATACCTCTTCCTGCTTTTTAACACAAATTTAAACAAAAATTCGTTCTTTTGTATCACTTTTTATTTTCGGTGAAAATCTTTAAAATGCGGTCGCGTTAAGAACATAAACAGGCATGATGCTGGACCGGCCGTAAAACACGCAAAACTGAACCAAATCAAAGTTTTTAAAATTCAGCGTATTAGCGGAAAACTGTTTTATTAACCTGGGAGATATTAGGTCGTTATCTAGAACACTGTGGAAGTTATTTAAAAAATTCAATCATTACACCTCGCTGGGACACCCTGTAAGTTACGTTTTTGATATTTAGTCTCAAGTGGGATCGTTCCGATCGTGTTAATCATCATGGTGTTCCACGAACGAACGTGATTTTTCATGCAGAACTTGTTATCAACCAAAAAATCGGCAATTTCTTCAAATCGCATCCTCTTTAGTTCTCAGTTTCAGTTCTCATAATGCTCAGTTTTTACAGAAAATCGCCGATACAGAACCATGACCGTTAAGTTATCGCGGGCACCGCTTAACTTCTGAACCATACAAAATAAAAATGCGGATACACCAAAAAACAACAATAACTACTCTACAACACGACAAAAAGATGTGTCAAATTGCCGGAGCTAAGGCAACAGTGCGCTCAACTTCAGTAAATATGTAAGCAAAATACTACATAGCTGAAGCTTCGGCGACTTCGAAGAGCCAATCAGCGAAGAGGACCTACTTACGGAAGCTGCACGCACAGTTGCGATGGCTTCGGCAATTTTGTTGTCCTGAGCTGCATATTTGGAAACTGCACCCACTTTTTGTCAGAATTCTTGCTACCCAACGACAGCTCACAACCATTTGATTGTTTTTACGGCTTAGGCTTAGTTCCGAACAACGACTGTACGTTTGTAAAGGTAATATCCTAACTTAGACTCTTTGTGAATCTAAAATAAAAAAAAGTCTAATTTGGGATTTTGACAAAAAGTGGGTGCAGTTTCCAAATATGCGTCCTGTCTTGCACATTAAAGTTGAGTTCGAGATTCAAGTGATCAACACACTTCATCTTTTCGTCCTGTACTGTACTGAATGAAGTAGAAGGATACCGTTACATAACATATGCTGGTGATGTATTCTTGCAGTGAAGATATATTGTGGTCCTTAAAAAATATCCGGTGATGTATAGTTGTCCTTATGATTAGTGATAGAGCGGTTGAGGTATATTTGTTATGATGTATAGTGGGACGGAAATAAAATGATATATAGTAGTCATGATATATCAAGGGTGGGTCAAATAAAACGACCAGGCTCTGATCTGGTATAAAAATGGCTGTGATGAATTTTTACAATTGTAATTTTCACCATATGTTAACAACATATAAACATAATTATTTATAGAATTTCGTTAGGATCGGTTAGGGTTTGAGAGAAATGTGCACTTTTGACTGAAAAAAATGCTCGCTCGTTTTTACAACAGCCATACACAGCCATATACGATAAATTGTCCCTACGATGAGATTTGTCACTGAAACATGAACTTATGTTGTTTTTTAGGTATTGTTCAGTACAGTTAACCTTTTCCTGCATAAATAGATGAGTTTCATCAGAAAATTTCAGTTTTGAAACGTGTGTGAAAATTTTAAATGAAAGAATGAGAAAGTAGTGTTTATTAGATATGACCTGTTTTACGCGTGTTTTCGAATTTTTAGTCTGGATTAAAATAGGTTAATTCTATCATACACTGTATTTGATTGTTTTGATAGTTTTTGATGAAAGTTATAGACTACAAATTGATAAAAATCTTAGTTAAGTCCCATTGTAAGCTGTTGTAAAAATGCGCGAGACGTTTTTTTGGATGCACGTCCACAACTTTTGTTAGAGTTAACGTATCTTATTTAAAACTTCAGGAAAACTAAGTTATCATGTTGTTAATATATGTTGGAAACGACAAGCCAAAAGATTGAACACAGCCACCTCTAGGTCAGATCAAAGTGTAGTCGCTTTTTTGGCCCAACCTGTACTTAATCCTAATCCTATGGTATATAGTTTGTGTTACCCACCATAAGGCCTCATCACATACAGATGACCGCGACTGAGCACGGCCTTCGGATGCAGATCCCAGAAACGCGGCATCGGGAACGTCGGCACGCACAACGCGTCGGCGATACGACAGATTTCACACGTGTCCAGTCGGGTGGCGTCCGGTCTGGTGAGGCCACCGCAGATCATCAGCGCCTTGTCATCCATACACGTCATGGAATGCATGGCTCGCGGCACGGTCATCTTGGCGAGCACTCGGGTGGTGTCGGTGCGCGGGTCGGCCTCGATCACCTAGATCACCCGTCTGAGTTTGCACCGAAATTGATTATGACTCGGCATATTCGATTTCGGCAAAATCAAATTCGGCATAATCAATTTCGGCAAAGTCAAATTCGGCGAAATCAAGTTGAGTGCAATTATTCTAGTTTCGACAAAGTCAAATTTGGCGTGATTATTTTTGGCAAAAACAAGTTCGGTGAAATCATTTTCGGCAAAGTCAAATTCGGCATAATCAATTTTGGAAAAGTCAAGAGACCCCGTTAACCTCGTCCAGAAAGTCGTAGCTGGACGTACGATCCTTGAGACCGCCACTCGTGTACATCTTGCATTGGCAGGCGGCGGTCGTGGGTTCGGCATAGGACTTGTTGAAACCTGGACGATGATAGGTGAACAGTTTCGGTTTTGTTTCACTTTGGGTTCAATTTGGTTTCAATTTGGGTTCAATTTGGTTTCAATTTGGTTTCAATTTGGTTTCAATTCGGTTTCAATTTGGTGTCAATTTGGTTTCAATTTGGTTTCATTTTGGGTTCAATTTGGTTTCAATTTGGTTTCAATTTGGTTTCAATTTGGTTTCAATTTGGGTTCAATTTAGTTTCAATTTGGTTTCACTTTGGTGTCAATTTGGTTTCAATTTGGTTTCAATTTGAAGTTAAACGTGAGTCTCGTGCTGAGTGACATTGAACAGTACATACTTTAAAAAAAATTATGCATTAGTGCGGCTCGTGGCGACAGTTTAACCTAAAAGCACCACTCATAAATGACATCTACTCGAATCGTTACGTTTCATAGTTTATAAAAATATATCCCGTATACACGGTCGATCGAGATATGAATGTTTTTTGTGAACCATACGATACGATTTTCGTTTTGTTTCTTGATAAAACTACGACTTCCAGTTGCTGGACTAGTCGTCATTGATCAACGCAACATACAAAAAGATATCGCGGACGCGAAATTCCAAAAACCCCAAAATGTTCCTAGAATTCTTTCTGAATGCCAAAATTTTCTGTCACCAGAAATATTTTCCATATGAAGTTTTACTGTCCGTTAAGCCCGATTACCTATCGTGAGACTGGCTTGTCCGAGCAGGAGCGGAGACAAGCGCGTCAGGTCCGCGCAGCGGTGGTATTTCAGCAGTTCACCCACCTTATTATGCAAGCATGTGTTTGAAAAAAAATCCAGAAATTTTTTTGGGTTTTTGAAATTTGCATCGAATATGAATCTGTGCATCTTTGCATTGAATTTTGCAATTTGTATCTTCTTAGTCGAAGCGTTGGGCCGTGTATCTGGGATGTGCTTAGGTGCGCGTCATGCATCAACAGACACGACATGCGTCTTGCACCCGTATGCGGGTAGACAAGAGGTTCACCCGTAAACTTCTATTAACACTCCAACCAAAGTTGTCAGCCTTGGCAAGCGAGGCGGCGCCCGGTATGTCGATGCGGCCGTCTTCACCTTGAGACCCCAAGGTGGCGATACCCCACCAACTGGCTGATATGGTTGTGATGTACGTCAGGCTGACGTGAAGTGCTACCACGAGCATGTTGACCGTGTGTCCGCTATCCGATCAATGCAACAAACTCTAGAAAACAGAAAAAAACAGGTCGATCCTGCGAACCGCTCAAGCCTATTCCCAAGCCTACTCCCAATCCTAAGCCTACTCCCAAACCTAAGCCTAACCTGAAATCCTGCTGTTTTAAAATCTCACCTAGCCTGAATACAGCCATACACCTATTATTATAAGGTTATTTAATCAGATTGTGGTTGTATGCATATCGTTCTAGCATGTGACGGACTGCCTGTTCACTAGCAGTAAAAAAAGCCTGTTCGTAATAAAAATTTTCTAGCCAACAAACGAAAGTTTTTCACACAGCGTGGAAGTCCGTTGGAAACCTTTTTGTGAAAAACATTGCAAGTACACAAACGGAGATTTTTTTCGATATCCATTATTTCGGCGCCGCTACAAATGGTTGCTGGTCAGGGTTTTTCGAATCAAAAATATTACTGTAATGAATATGAAATTGCCTATTCACACGTGTGCCACTGATCATGGGTGTGGTCTGGGTATCTTCAACCTAATCCATGGAGTGGTGCAAATTAAGCCAAAATTGGGTTTTGGTAGGCCTGAAAGTCAGTCGTCGGCAAAGGCTCGATCCTGGAAAATATTTACAACAGACATTCTCATGGGTTTATGATAATTGCTCAAATTAGCTAAAATACAATACAATAGTATTCCAATACACAACAAAAACATTATTTTTATAAACACCATTTTCGGAATGAGCGAAGCGAGTTACTGTTCTCTACCCTGGCGTTTGGCTGCCGCCCAATAAGATCTCATTTGAATATTGCTTTTATTATACAAGAAACATTTTGAAACGTGAACTGAAATGAATCATAATTTCCAATGGCTATCGTTACCCCATTAATCGGTCAGAGTTCAGTCAGTCAGCCAGTCAATCAGTCAGTCCGTTCTTCAGTCAGTCAGTCAGTCAGTCATAGTCAGTCAATCCGTCAAGCAATTCAATTTTGACATGAACAGTGACATAGCCTGTCGGGTACGTCTTCTTGTGTGATTGCTTATCCCAACATGATTCTTTGTGTTTCTGGATATATCGCGGATGCATATTTCCAAACCCCAAAAATTTTCCTATAAATTTTCCCAAACACGAAATTTTATGCTCGCATACAAAGGTGCGTAACCACTGAAATACCACCGCTGCGCGGGCCTAACGCGCTGGTGCTCGCTCCCCAAAATTTATTAATTAAGAAAACATAATTTTTAATTAATAAAATTTTACTAATTAAGAAAATTTATTAATTAAGAAATTTACTAATTAATTTAGAAAACATTCTAGGAAAATTTTTGGGTTTTGGAATTTTGCATCGCGGATGTGTCATTCGGTGCGGAGCGGATTGAATACTCTGAAAGTTTGGAGAAGACTGGAGAAATTCAGCCCCTTCAAATCTCCGGGTAAAGACGGTATATTCCCGTCCCTCCTCAAAAGAGGGGCAGAAATACTTCACCCGGAGCTCAGAGAGATTTTCCAATCAGCACTCAGGTTGAACCACAACCCGAAAGATTGGCAAACGACTAAAGTTATCTTTCTACCCAAACCGGGCAAAGATAGCTATGAAAGTCCCAAGGCATTCAGACCCATAAGTCTAATGTCATTCACACTCAAGACTCTGGAGAGGCTGGTTGACGATTACCTCAGAAAAGAGGTACTAATCAACTACCCCCTGCATAGACTACAATTTGCCTATCAAAAAGGCAAATCAACGGAAACAGCACTGCATGCAGCCACTCAAAAAATTGAGGAAGGCTTCAGCAGAAATGAAGTCACCGTAGCGGCTTTCTTTGATATACAAGGAGCATTTGACAATGCACCTAGATCGTATATAATAAAAGCCCTACGAGAAAGGAAAGCGAATCACATGGTGATCGGCTGGATAAACAACATGCTGCTAAATAGAAATGTGGAAACACAATTAGCAGACATAACCAAAAAAGTTAAAACTACTAGAGGCTGTCCACAAGGAGGAGTACTTTCTCCCCTACTGTGGACACTAATAGTAGACGATCTTCTGGTTAAAATGCAGAGGCAAGGCATCTACTGCCAAGCCTACAGCGATGATGGTCTCATACTTGTCACGAGCATTGACCAGAAGACAGGAGAAGAAATTCTGTTAAGAGGCCTTAAACTGGCGTCAAATTGGTGTAAAGAAAGAGATCTGAACATCCACCCTGCCAAGACAGAGATAATCTGCTTTAGCAAAAAGGGCGGAGATAGACCTCTGAATATACATCTCAACGGCACTAATATGCAAGAACAAAAAGAAGTCAAATATCTAGGTGTTATCCTAGATAACAGACTCAACTTTATCAACCACATAAACCAGAAAGCCGCAAAGGCTGAAACAATCTGGAAAATGTGTCAGCGAGCCATAGGCAGAACATGGGGACTATCACCCAAATCCTGCCTATGGATCTACAAAACCATGATTATCCCCACAATTGTTTATGCGGCGATAGTCTGGTGGCACAAGATAGAAGGAGTGAAAGCCAATAAGGCAATCACCAAAATACAGCACAAAAACCTGTATTCAATTACAGGCTGTATGAAATCAACTCCATGCTCAAGCTTGGAAAGACTCACAAACACACTACCCTTAGACCTACTAATCAAGAGAGAGGCTTCTAAAGCCTACTTAAGACTGGTGGCTAATGGAGAGTGGAGAAACTCTACAGGCACAATTGGACACACTAAAATAAAACAGTGGACCGATAGTGCGCTGACGAACACAAGAACCGTACTAGACGACGGTAAAAGGTTGCCCGTAACCCGTAGGTTTCAAGCATCCATAAGATCCAGAGAGTGGTGGGAACACCACTCCCCGGTCCATCCCTCTGACTTGAATCTAGTCTGTTACACAGACGGAGCCAAAAATAAAGAGGGAAAGGCCGGAGCGGCCGCTATAATACTGAACAACGGGGACGAACTGTGCACAAGTCTCGAACCCTGGTGCAGTGTTTTGCAGGCTGAAACGGCTGGCATATGTATTATGACACGACAGCTGTTAGAAAATAGGGTGGTCAGTAAAAAGATCACCATATATACTGACAGCTCAAAGGTCATATACTCACTAACTGGTGAAACGATCTCCAGCAAGTGCATAGAAATGTGCATACTGGAACTAAACGAACTGGCTTCAAAAAATGAAGTCATCGTAGAATGGATACCCGCTCACGCAGGGTACCCAGGTAATGAAACTGCAGACCGACTTGCTAAAGAGGCATGCAGTAATGAGGGGATGGTCAGATGGAGAATCAATCCATCGAAAGACTACCTAGGAAAACTCATAACCTCCCATATGGAAGTGCTGTGGGTTAATCGGTGGAAAGGCACAAGCCTAACCAGGCAATCTAGGCTGCTAATAGGCAAGCCAGGAAAAACTGCGATAAAACGCATTATCAAGCTCCCTAAGAAAGAGTTGAGGTTACTAGTGGGAATAACCACTGGACATTCAACCCTAAACAAACACCTATCACAGATGTTAAGGAGGGATGACCCCTCATGCGACCAATGCGGAAAGGCTGAGGAGACCTCGGAACACTTCCTTTTCGAGTGTCCGGCCTTTAGGATACAAAGAGCTAAAAACAGCATAAGCAGAGGATGGAAACTTGAGACGAAACAGTCCATATCTAACCTTATAAAATACATCAAAAGCACGGGCAGATTTCAATAAATCTCCCTGCTATGTTCAAGAACTAAAATACACAATTTTAGATTAAGAACCCTACACTAGGGTAAGTGAGAGGTTAACTCATTAACTAACCAAATCCAGGGTAATTCGCAATAGCACCTGCAATTATGGAGCTGCGCGACGGCCGCCGACTTTCAGCCGCGCGACCGACCCTCAACAACAACAACAACAACAACTCTGAAAGTTTTCCAAATTATTCCAAGACGGTTTACAGTAGGACTGTCAACGGATCACTAGCGGACGAGAAGGGTGGGGAAAAGTATAACCCCCCCCCCCCCACTTTGGCAGATTAAAACTGCAGTTTGTTTCCTAAGGTGTAGGTAAAAAGGCCTGAAATCAGCTGACCCCCCCCCCTTCTTTGAAGACAAGTCTGTTAACTCACGGAAACGTCTCATTAATAAAGTTAAAAAAATTATGGGCTTTTTTATTCTGTTAATCAATTCTGCATCATATACATGACATTCTGTCTCTCTCTCTTCCTGAAAAAAACTTTGGGCAGCGCTGCATGAACTGTGAACTGAAGCCTGTGGGGCAGGGCACTGGCGGACGAGAAGGGGAGGAAAAAGTGGACTTCCCCCTCTTTGGCTGTTTTAAAAAGCAGAGTTTGTTCCCTAAGGTGTAGGTAAAATGACCAAATTTCTGTCGACTCCCCCCTTTTTGGGGATATTCACCTCCCTTCGAAGGTTTAGCTCGTTCGCCAGTGGGGCAGGGCTGCGGGGAGCGGGGGGGGGGGGTTCTTCCACTTCACTCCGGCGTCAAATACGTCATGCCAGCGTGAAACCTTTGGCGGATGAGAAAGGGGGGCTACCCCTAATTGCGAAATCAAAATTTCAAAGAACCAACATTGCCCGGGAAGCAAATCTTATCCCCCTCCTCTGAGGAAAACTGGAGAACTAGTTAGATCTGAAAAACACGTTCTTTATGATGATTGGATGCTCCAATACCACTTCACTAGTGCATGAAACACATTTATGTACATATGCCAGGGGTATTGGCGGACGAGCCAATTTTCCCAAAGGGAGGGTAAATTATCCAAGATGACGTTAAATCGACAGTTTTTAGGTCAGTTTACCTACACTTCGAGGAATAAATTACTTTCCTTTGAAACTACCAAAGAAAGGGGGAATTCCACTTTTACGTTCTTCCCTCGTCCGCTAGTGGCTCATGGGCATGTTGGCTTATGTGAGATGTCTTTGGCACCGTCTGACTGTGCTTATTGTAGGGTATAGCATACTCAGTTGGTCATGAGACTAAATTTTGAAAGCGCGCCATTTGTTATGTTTTTCACTGACCGTTGCAAGTTGAGGATGATTGTATCGTAAACAGAATAAGGCTCATCAACACTGGCGTTCGTTCACTGGCGAACGAGCCAATTTTCCCAAAAGGTGGGTAATTGTCTCCAAGAGGTGGGAGTTTGCAGTTTTGAGGGCCATTTTACCTACCAGGAACGAAGGCTTCTTTTTGAAACAACCAAAGGAGGGGAATCCCCCTTTTCCGTTCTTCCCTCGTCCGCTAGTGGCTCTTGGGTATGTTGGCTTATGTGAGATGTCTTTGGCACCGTCTGACTGTGGGGTATAGCATACTCAGTTGGTCATGAGACTAAATTCAAATTCGCGCCTTTATATATTTTTTTCAATGACTAATAGAGAGATAGTGATATTATAATATAGTGTTTCCATAGTGACCAGTTACTCAGAACTTTTTGGCTTGCGTTCGAATGTTCCAGAAAATATCGTTTTTTTTCACAGGTTAAAATACTAACGTTGTATCAAAACCGCGTATCAAAGTTGAGGATTCCTATGTACCCTGACCACGCTCTGTAAAAAAACGGATAAGTATGCCATATTTCCTTGCTAAAGAAAGGCAACACTAAACGGACTATAAAGCAAACCATGTTTGGCGGTGATATCACAAAGGCTTCTTTACAGTATGAACATATGGAAGATTTTTGAATGAAATGTTCGCGCCAAAATCTTTTCCCAGTTATAAGAAACTCTGGATTGGCTTTACAAGAAAAGGCATGTTTGGCGCCTATGTACCATTCATTTCTAATACATCAGTCATGGCCCATGGGTGATATCACTTCCAGAAGCCATGCCATCTAAATGGCTCGAGGTACATACCGGCTTACTGGCTTAAATAGGCTTGTTTATACAGTATGTATTGAACGTACAATGTACATAAACCAATTTTTTTTCAAATTTCCCGCCACAAAACGTTTCTTAGAAACAATAAACCCTAGATTGGCTATAAAAGGCGATGCATGTTTGGCGCCTATTCATATGGAATATTTTTGAATTCAAATTGCCCGCCAAAAATGTTTTTAGTAACAAGAAACTCTGTATTCGCTATAAAAGACGAGGAATGTTTGGCGCCTATGTACCATTCATTTCTAATACATCAGCCACGGGTGATATCCCTTCGAGCAGCCATGCCATTTAAATGGCTCGAGGTACATACCGGCTTACTGGCTTAAATAGGCTTGTTTATATAGTGTGTATATTCACATGATTGATTATTTTTGAATTCAAATTTCGTGCCAAAAGCTTCCCTTGGCAAGAAATCCTGAATTTGCTATAAAATACAAGGCATGTTTGGCGCCTATGTACCATTCATTTCTAATACATCAGCCATGGGTGATATCCCTTCGAGCAGCCATGCCATTTAAATGGCTCGAGGTACATACCGGCTTACTGGCTTAAATAGGCTTGTTTATACAGTGTGTATATTCATATGGAATATTTTTGAATTCAAATTGCCCGTCAAAATTGTTTTTAGTAACAAGAAACCCTGGATTCGCTATAAAAGACGAGGCACGTTTGGCGTCTATGTACCATTTATTTCTAATACATCAACCACGGGTGATATCCCTTCCAGAAGCCATGCCATTCAAATGGCTCGAGGTACATACCGGCTTACTGGCTTAAATAGGCTTGTTTATGCAGTATGATCGTACATATGTATGTACATACATTACATGCACTTGGAATAATTTTGAATTAAAATTTTGCGCCAAAAACATTTCCTTTGGCATAAAAAACCCCTAGATTATGTAGCTACAAAATACAACTGTCACGGGTGATATCCCTTCGAACGGGCATGCCATTTAAAGGGCTCGAGGTACCCTACTGGCTTACTGGCCTAAATAGGCTTGTTTATACAGTATGTATTGTACATTCATCTGGAATGTTTTTGATACTGCGGTGTCTTTCATAAACAAGGTCAGGCGTGGTTTGGTGCCAGCCAATCAATTCGCCACTTTCTTGGTTATTGTTTTTCATTTCATTTTACTTTGCTTCCGATTCTCAAAACCAATTTAATAACCGAGTATTTATGCAACTCATATACCATAACCGGAATATCAGAAAAACGCAAAACACACTGTGAAAGCCCGTGCAGCAAAAAATAGTCCTCGAAAAAAGTCAATTTTCTATATGAATATGTAACTTACTAAAAAAATTCTTGTTATCAACAACTATTTTTGTAAACCCCGTTACCACACAAACTATGATTTAGTCGCAATGTTGTCCAAATTTCACGTGAGTAAAATTTCGGGAATTTAAAACCGCGCCAAAACAGGTTTGAATTCAAATTTCGCGCCAAAAATTTTTGAGCAACAAGAAACCCTGAAATATTGAGTCAGTGGGTGAGGGAGTGCGACCTTCATGATAAACCATTGCCAGTCATATAAACAAGTTCTGCTGGCTTATTTGATAAGCTCACTTGATTAACCCGTCTACGAATTAAAGGGTGAATCCCAAAATACCTAAAAGCCAAAATACCTAACTGGACAAAACACCTAAAAACACGCCCAAAATACAACACGACCATAATCCAACATTGTTGGATTTTGGTAGTGCATTTTTATATTTTTTTGGATTATGTCCGCCCAAATTACATAATCCAAAGTACATGAACTACAAATGTTACCCCTCCCCTGTTTCCCCACCCTTACAGTATTCATGTAACAGTTACTTGCAATGTGGAATAATATTGCATATTAACCGTATGGTGAACGTACATAGTGTAGCGGTTGCTGTTAAAAACAGTAGCGGTCGAAAACATGATGAATAGTGGATCTGGTACTAAAAGGGGAGAGTGAAGAGCAGTAATTTTATGTCTTTTTAGGTAACTGCATATTTTCGATTCATTGTTTGATTGAATTTACTCACTCACTCACTCACTCACTCACTCACTCACTCACTCACTCACTCACTCACTCATTCACTCACTCACTCACTCACTCATTCACTCACTCACTCACTCACTCACTCACTCACTCACTCACTCACTCACTCACTCACTCACTCACTCACTCACTCATTCACTCACTCACTCACTCACTCACTCACTCACTCACTCACTCACTCACTCACCCACTCACTCATTCATTCACTCACTCACTCACTCACTCACTCACTCACTTACTCCCTCACCTCACTCACTCACTCACTCACTCACTCACTCACTCACTCACTCACTCACTCACTCACTCACTCACTCACTCACTCACTCACTCACTCACTCACTCACTCACTCAGTCACTCACTTTCTCATTGACACACTCACTAGGTACTCTAAAACTCGTATTGGTCAATGACACCAATTATGAGGGCGCATACTTCGGTTATTAATACAAAATATTTTCTTTCACATTTCATCATTCATGATAAATACAGCAGTGAAGGCTGACCAATGAAAGTGTCCATTTTATCTCGGTTAAGAACAGTGACTGACTGCAATATGACATAACCATATCAAAGAGGCAGGGGTACTCTGAGGAGGGGTATCACATTTGTTGTTGGATTATGGACGTACAAAATCCAAATTTTTATGTATTTTGGACTTTTTATGTATTATGGGCATCCCGTTTTGGATTTTGGGCATGTTATGGATTTTGTCCAGTTAGGTATTTTGGCTTTTAGGGATTTTGGTAGGGACCCCGAATTAAAAACTTTGAAGATCATTTCATGTCATCACATTCTTATAGTCTGTCTAAGGTTTCTTGTTAATCGGAGTTTTTTTGAGCGTAATTTGAGTATTTTTGATACTGCGTTGTCTTCCATAAACAAGGAAAGTCGTGTTTTGAATTCATTACTGATTTTGGGCACATGATTTTAACTTTTGAGAACTAGGGAACAAGGGAACTTGAGAACAAGGTTGTTCAACATTCATGAATTCACTGAATTCATTATAAATGTATGATGTAATGAGTCCATAATTAATAATTTTCTTCAATAAGCAATGTGTAATGTCGTTATATCGAGTTAAATCATATTTATAATTAGGTGAACATTTTTTATTGTTTAGTTGTATTTTCTTATTCATAGGAAAGGTAACATGATAACAAGGTGACAACATCATTGTCTGTTCTTATATTAATGTTGTGGAACATTCCGGTAGGGTGCCTTCAGAGTAAAAGGGAAAGTAAAAAGGAAAGGAAAATGGAAAGTAAAAGGGTCATTAAACTGTACAATATTTCATCGAAGAAAAGCTCTCAGGAACAAAATATAAGTTTTCTGTCAAATGTTTTACAGTTTTTACTTTTTATTTTACTTTCCTTTTTACTCTGAAAACACCCTTAGATAGTATTTGGGGCCTTCAATTTCCGCCTCGGTACACTTCTATAGCTCGGTCAAGGTTTCTTGTTATCAAAAACGACTTTATGGGATGGTTACGCATGAATGTAAAGTCTGGTCACTGTTTCTCGTTACTCCGAAATTTTTACCGTAATCCTTTCGGCACGCATTCAAATTTCGGCGCGCGTTCAAATTTATTCAAAAATTTTAGCTTTTCACATTACATTCGTATAACATATTATTAAAACATGCCCAACTTATTGATCGTTCAGTATAAGGTTTTCAGGAAAATAATTAGTAACAAGATACCCTAACCGAGCTATAATGAATTGGCGCCATTTTCGAATGTTGTTCAAATGTTTTGTGAGAAAAATTTATTTGTCGAAAATTTGAAAGCGCGCCAAAACAGATTCAAATTCAAACTGCGCGCCAAATAGTGTTTGGCTAACAAGAAACCCTGAGTCGGCTATAATATGACGACTTCTGGTCTTGACATTGTTTCCTTGGACGACGACCCTTCTGAGGTTTCTTCGAAATCGTATGCAGTGCAGTTTCAAATATTCTACTCTCTGACGTATGATCAATCTAGATAATGAAACCCAGTATGTCGATGCTGAACACTTTTAGAGACTCGAAACACGTTTGTAGATTCTACTGAGCGCCACGCAACTTGAGGATAATCGAATTCTCACACGGAGTGTAACAACACAGTTTTTAAAAGCATTTTGTTTATGTTATGGTTGAATTTCTTGTTATATAAACATTTTTTGTGGAACCAGTGAAAGATTCAGCACTTAAATTTAGTTGCAGTACATTAAAATCATGTTTTGGAACATTCTTTCATATTTGCTTCACTTTGAACCATTTTCATAATTCAAAATGTGCTACGCAACTGACACAGGAGGAAAAATCTTATGCATGGTTTTCTTTGGTTGTTTTTGCACTTTTTGATTTTCGGCGTGCCAAAGCTCCAAAATTAACGCGTCATTGTAATAGAGCTGGTTGTCTGGGCAAGATTCTAACTATTTTGAAAAGTTTCACTTTTTGAGTTGAAATTTGTTTATACTAAGTATTCTTTACGATTAGTAGAAGTTTCTACAAAATTTATGAGTACATTCTACCCGTTTCGAACACAGCAATCTACATAGTTGGTTCAGACCAGAAAACATAATTTTTTTAAGTTTACGTTTTTTACCATAAATTTTTTGCGATTATTTTTATTTTCTGCTTTTTATTTGGTAAAATAGATTACATTCTCTCAACACAGCAATCTAGTTGGATCAGACCAAAAGTCTGTTATGGAACATTCCAACAGTTTTTGCACTTGATTTCACGTGACCCTCTCTTTAATAAAATTCCCCTCCCTTTGGAGGTTTGGCTGGTCCGCCAGTGCACTGACTGACGAGCTTATCCTCTAAAGGGAGGGGTATTTCGTTAAAGAGGGGGAATCAGCAGGAAGAAGGTCATTTTACCTACACCTTAGAGAACAAGTTTCACTTCTTGAAACCGCCAAAGAGGGGGGAATTAGACTTTTCCCACCCCTTCTCGTCGCATATTTCCAAAACCCAGTAATTTTTCTAGAATTTTTCCTATACACGAAATTTTATAAAGTGAGTGATTACTGAAATACCAGGGCTGGGGGACTTAATTTAAAAGTACTTTTTTAGGTGCCACTTAATTTTTTTTCCATTTTAAAAGTGCCACTTTTGAATTTGTCGCCTGAAAATTAAGTGGCACTGAATTCCAGAATTTGAATTTAGTACCAAGAAATTATTTTCGTGCTTATTAATTTCTTTACGGCTAAGGTCGTAGGTCGTCTAAAATTGGCTAAAAGTAAAGAATTTTGGATTCTGTCAATTTATCACTAAGAAATCCATAGTATTTTACATAGTTACAAAATAAATTCTGGTACTAAAAGAAAAGTTTTACAAACAATAAGTGGCACTTAAAAAATGTCCCGTTTTTTCAAGTGCCACTTAATGAGGTACTTAATTCCCGGGACTTTTAGCCCTGGTACTTTTAATTAAGTCCCCCAGCCCTGCTGAAATACCACCGCTGCGCGGGCCTAACGCGCTTGTCCTCGCTCCCGCTCGGACAAGCCAGCCTAACGATAGGTAATCGGGGGTTAACGGACAGTAAAACTTCATATGGAATATATTTTTGGTGAAATTTTTTTCGGCGATTAGTAAAAATTCTAGAAAAATTACTGGGTTTTGTAATTTTGCCTTCTCGTCCGCTAGTGCGCCGATGGTTGGAACATTCAGTCACTCACTTTAATTTCCGGCGGTCCAAACCTTCTAAAAGAACGCACTCATTTGATGACATTGTTTATTTGTTTCTAGACGTGATCATAGAATTTCGTGAGTTTATCATTTTCCTATATTAAACTTTAATTTTAGTCAAACTGTTTTGTTTTCTTAAATTTCATTCTGGAATGATGTTTACTGAAATAGGAAGGTCCTAGATATTATATAACCAAAAGTCTGTTATGGAACATTTAGCCACGCAGTTGGGTGGGACACTTTTTAAAATTTGCGGCCTACCAAATCTTCTAAAAGAACGCACCATTCTAAAAATAAAACTGTATGTCAATAAATTATTCCACAATTTTTTTGAGTATTATCATAGGTTTACCCCGTATGTTCTTCCTCTTGATAACACTCAATAACAGTTTTATTTTTATTTTTTTATTTTGAAAATACCGTTCTGAAACACTGCAATCTAGTTGGATTGGATGAAAAGTAAGTTTTTGTTGGGGGACAAAGCTTCTAAAAAAACACACCCTTTTCGACATTTTTTTAGACGTAATGCGAGAGTGTTGGCAAGTATTACCTTCATTATATCATGGTTTTATTACAAACAGTTTTATTTCTAATGCTTCTTTCTGTGTGACCTATACCAAGTCCAAAACGTAGCAATCTGTTCTATTTGGATTAGACCAAAAGTAGGTTAATCTTATGAACAATCTTTTTCCAGTTCAAGTTTATGTTGCGAATAAGGACTCCTGTATTGCGTATGCGTATCCGCGCCGTCTGTGTACACACACGCGCGGATGAGCCAACACTTCGAAAGAAGTGAATTTTTTTCAAAAAAGAAAAAACCCGCAGGCCAAAAAAATACTTTGAAAAAAAATTTTGACCCGTTTTTTTCATTTCTGTACATTTTGACGGATTATAAAAATTTATCAAAAAGTACTGATCAAGTTTTAAAAATATAGTTTATCAGAACTGTACTCCCTCTAGACCTCCTGTTAAAATGAAGTTTTTCCTGTTCCTGTATAAATAAAAATTGTGGAATCCAATGTGACTAAAACAGCGTAATAAGTGAACTTGAATTTTCAAGGGTTTTTGGCAACTTATAAATACTTTTTTGAGAATACGCCGAGAATCATCTTTTCTGTGCTTGATACAACTTCAGTCATTCTAGACGTTCAGATAATTTAATGAGTCTCAATGATTTACATCTTAAGATAATCTGATTTTTGAAGGGGCAAAAATTATCAAAAACGGTGAAACTTTCTACATCAGTTTCTTCAAGTTTTTGTCCGAGTACGATGATTTTATCGGAAAATGTGTCGGACAGAGGTCATATTGAAATTTGATTCCGCTTATGATAGGCAGTTTTTCATAACGATTCAGTTACCTCCACACGAGTATTTGAGCATTTGTGAAATGTTTGTTTAATTTTTCACCTTATAAACCTGCTGCGCTTTTTTTGTGTTTTTGAGTAAATTGATAAGTTGAATAGCGGAACATACTTCGACATGTGTCATACACGTCCGGTTGAAATTTCAGTTTGATCGGATCACCCTATCGCTCATACAACAATTCTTTCTTCATTTTGCCTGCGATTTTTGACATTTTTTTTCAGAAAATCCTTCAAAAATGGTGAAAAGCTTCATCCGATCTTCGTGACACTCAGGAAATCGTGTTCTGGGCGTGAAATTGACCTATGTACCAATTTTCAGCTCCACAAGTCTTACCCAGTTTCCATACACCAAAAGTGGGGAGAAAAAAACGGAAAATCGCATTTTCATCATTTTCGGACCTAAAAAATGAAAATTTATCCCTATCGGGTTAAAAATAGCCAAAAAGATGTAGTATCGCGCGAGAAAACCGATGAAACAGTCTAAAAGTTGATACGATGAGGCTAGATCGAGATACCCGCAAAAAAGCTTATCTTAATCGAATCATATTAAGGGAACGGCCTAGCGGCCGTCCCTTGATGATCAATTATGAGGCCTATAGCTTGTTCAGGTTTTCTTGTTATCAAAAATCAGTTTCACAGGTCGTTTACGCACGTATGCTATGAATTAGTTGCAATTTTTGTTTGTTTGTCCAAATAATAAGTGAAAAAAATTATTTCTCTAAAATTTGAAAGTGCGCCAAGAACAGATTTGAATTCAAACTGCGTGCCAAAATTTTTTCGCTAACAAGAAAACTTGGATAGGCTATAACCATAGCTATATTGCTCCTCTTGCTGACCCTGTTACCAAAGAGTGAAATGTCAGATTATCCAACTTAGTTTTAATAAACTTTGCTTTTGTGTAGTAATAATTCTATTATTAATAATCATTAATAACGCAAACAAATCTCTTTTAGGCATCCTGGTTAAGTTTTTTATTCGATCTAAAAAAAATTACTACTCTGAATCTCTGATAACTCCAATACTTTGTTGAATTCAGATGTAATGTCTGCTATGGAACATTCTATAAAGAACCGAACCAAGTGTTAACGGTTTCATAAAGCCCGTTTGTTCTTTCTGCAACCAAAAACATTGCCCAAAACGTCTGATAATGAAACATCACGAGCCTCAACTCAACTCGGTGGACACTATAGTTCAACACAGCATGGTATGGGGTGTTGATGATTGATGTGCGTGTTAACACTGATTGTCTGATGTTTCATTATCAGACGTTTTGGGCAATATTTTGGCCTGCAGAATAATTTGTTCACTACCTGAAACCCTAACCAACTTCTATTTACTTTTACATCTCAGTATTCAGATTGGAACAGCGAAATGTCAGTCTTCTCAAATATTCTGATGCCCCAGAGCTTTCGCTTCCTGTTTTCTGAACGCTTCCAACCAGTGGCGGACAAATCAAACCTCTGAAGGGAGGGGAATTTCGCACAAGAGGGGGAAATAACATATTTGAGGTCATTTTATCTACAACTTGAGGGGAAAAAATTGCTTTTTGAAACAGCCAAAGAGCGGGGAACTCCACTGTCCCCCCATCTTTTCAGCCGGTAGTGCTCCCAACCACTGAGGGACGAGCCAACCTTTCAGAGAGAAACACATTTCTTCAAAAAAGGTAACTCTGAACCTATTTTCCTTATACTTAGGAAAAATACACTTTTGAAACCATCAGAAAAGGGTGGAAGTCCATATCTCCCTCTCCCGCTCTCGCGTTTCTCAGCTGTTCGAAATGGTCTTAACCCTTTTAAAGGAATAAATTGCTTTCCAAGAAAGGCGGAATCCGCAGTTTTGATAAGGCTATTTCACCTACACCTAAGACAAACATTTCCTTGCGAAATCACCAAAAAGGGTGAAATTCCATATCTCCCTCTCCCGCTTGTCCACTAGCGTTTCTCAGCTGTTCGAAATGGTCTTAACCCTTTTAAGGGAATAAATTGCTTTCCAAGAAAGGGGGAATCCGCAGTTTGAGGTCCTTTTCATACACCTTAAGGTAAACATTTTTCTTGTGAAACCACCAAAAAAAGTTGGAATTCCATATCTCTCTCTCCCGCTTGTCCTCTAGCGTTCTTAGCTGTTCGAAATGGTCTTAACCCTTTTAAGGTAATAAATTGCTTTCTGAGAAAGGGGGAGTCCGGAGTTTATGACAAGTTTATTTTACCTTACCTTAAGGTAAACATTTCCTTTTTGAAACCACCAAAAAGGGTAGAATTCCATATCTCCCTCTCCCGCTTTTCCTCTAGCGTTTCTCAGCTGTTCCAAACGGCTCAAAACTGACTACAGGCGGACGAACCCGCACTCCAAAGGGAAATAATTTCATCAAAGAGGGGGAATGGACAGTTTTCAAGCCATTTTACCTCCACTTACGGGAACAAATACTATTTTCTGGAAACGCCAAAGAGGGAGGAATTCCGCATTTTCTTCGTCTCTCTCGTCCGCTAGTGTTTTCAGCTGTTCCAAACACTGGCGGACGAGCTAAGTCTTCAAAGGGAGGGGAATTTTTCCAAAGAGGGGGAATGGACAGTTTTCAAGCCTTTTTACCTACACCTTAGGGAACAAATACTATTTTCTGGAAACGCCAAAGAGGGGGGAATTCCACATTTTCTTTGTCTCTCTCGTCCACTAGCGTTTCTCAGCTGTTCCAAATTACTCAAAACTGACTACAGGCGGACGCAACCCGTACTCCAAAGGGAGAGAAATTTCATCAAAGAGGGGGGGATGGACAGTTTTCAGGCTATTTTACCTCTTCCACCTTAGGGAACAAATGCTATTTTAGGAAACCATCAAAAAGTATGAAATTCCACATTTTCTTCGTCTCTCTCGTCCGCCAGCGTTTCTCAGCTGTTCCAAACGGCTCAAAACTGACTACAGGCGGACGAACCCGCACTCCAAAGGGTGGAGAATTTCATCAAAGAGGGGGGATGGACAATTTGCAGGCCATTTTACCTCCACTTAAGGGAACAAATACTATTTTCTGGAAACGCCAAAGAGGGGGGAATTCCATATCTCTCCCGCTTGTTCACTAGCGTTTCTCAGCTGTTCCAAACGGCTCAAAACTGACTACAGGCGGACGAACCCGTACTCCAAAGGGAGCAGAATTTCATCAAAGAGGGGGAATGTACAGTTTTCAAGCCATTTTACCTACACCTTAGGGAACAAATGCTATTTTAGGAAACCATCAAAAAGTATGAAATTCCACATTTTCTTCGTCTTTCTCGTCCGCTAGTGTTTTCAGCTGTTCCCAATGACTCACAATTGACTTGAACCATATATATGCCTCGTAATTGGTTATAAGAAATTCCAAAACGTGGCACAGAAAATTCCTTACTTGAGAATCTGGTTCAAAGAAAATTCAAAAAGTGGCTAAAACGTGGCACAGAAAATGCATTACTTGAGAATCCGGTTCTGTACTTGAGAATCTGGTTCTGGCCATGGCAGGTCTTTCTTAATGGATGAGAAAACTGAATTTGAATGCGCGCCAGTTTTTATTTCCGTTTTCCTATTTTTTATTCTACACTTGATTATTATTATTAATTAAAATTTAATTATAATATATTTAATTTAATTAACTTACACACTAATTCCAATCTGAACGACACATTGACCAGAAATTGCTTAGCCTATGTAAGTATTGTCGTTAAACCATTTCTTTTGCACCACATGTATTATACATCGCTTGATCAGTCTTCATGTTATCTATATTTCTTTTCATGCATACGTGCGTAACCACTAAACGAATTTAATTTTTAATAACAAGAATTGATGATCAAGCTATATGAATCCTGGTAAAGAGTGCGCGAAGTTCGTCTGACAGATGCCAGACTCGAAACGGAATGGTACAATTTGTTATTCCCAAAACATCCGGTCCGACGAAGACATCGCGGCGTTCCGCACTGGCGGAGGAGCTAATTCCCCATAGGGAGGGGAATTTCACCAAAGAGGAGGGAATCGGCATTTTTCAGGTCATTATGGGACACCTTAAGAATCAAATTCTACTTTTTGAAAACTCAAAAGAGTAGGGAATTTCCACTTTTCCCACCCCCTTTCATCCGCTAGTGGCGTTCCGTGATAAATGAGTGCCACTCGCGGATCAGAAGTGGGGGGGAAAAGCGGAATTCCCCCTCTTTGGTGTTTTCAAAAAGTAGAATTTATTCCCTAAGGTGTAAGTTTGTAGGGTTTCATACAGTGTGAGTCGCAATTTTTCACATTTGACCGCTTTCTGGAGATCAAGTTTGAAATTTTGGCAAATGTTTAACAGTATACACTAATATAGGGCATTATGCGCCGTATTTTGTGATAGAATTAGACACAATAGCGGTCTTTACCATAAGTTAATCATTTTAATTCCCCAAAAATTTGGTAAAGCGTTAGTTACGAATAGTTAATGAGTAACTGTCTTCAGATGTTTTAGAATGTAATCAGAAAATTTAACCAAAAATTAGCGTCGTGAATCAACGTCGTAAGCGTTCCACGTCAAAATTGACGTTTTTTAAATAAAGTTTCAATAAAGAATTTATTTGAAACAAACTTGAAAATTTGGTTGTAATATGAAAAACCATTTTTACGAAATATGTTTTTTTTATTTTATTTTAGATTATCCTAAAAATGAACATCTCATTGCCTGCATTCGTCAATCAACGTCGTGAGCGTTCCACGTCGAAATTCCGTGAATTCAAAAAAAAGTTCGCGATATTTCAAATAGGAAACTCGCGATTGTATCATTCTACAACACACTGAGTTTTACTTGAAAAATAGTTTGTAAATAAAACTGTAATTGACATAACGCCATTTTTTCAAAAAAAATTCTTCAGATTAACAAAAAGAAAGTTTATTAAAAATGAACACGTCATTGCGTGCATTCGTCAATCAACGTCGTGAGCGTTCCACGTCAAAATTTCGTCAAATGGAAAAGTCGCGTTCGTACGCCATTGAATTGTCGTCGATATTTTTGCGGAACCGCGGCCGGTCGGCACAAAAGTCGAAGAAGAAATTCATTCCAAGATATTACAGTCATCATGAACAACTGGCCCGTTATGCGGAGGTTTGTTGTTGTTGTTGTTGTTGTTGTTGTTGTTGTTGTTGTTGTTGTTGTTGTTGTTGTTGTTGTTGTTGTTGTTGTTGTTGTTGTTGTTGTTTTTGTTGTTGTTGTTGTTGTTGTTGTTGTTGTTGTTGTTGTTGTTGTTGTTGTTGTTGTTGTTGTTGTTGTTGTTGCTGTTGTTGTTGTTGTTGTTGTTGTTGTTGTTGTTGTTGTTGTTGTTGTTGTTGTTGTTGTTGTTGTTGTTGTTGTTGTTGTTGTTGTTGTTGTTGTTGTTGTTGTTGTTGTTGTTGTTGTTGTTGTTGTTGTTGTTGTTGTTGTTGTTGTTGTTGTTGTTGTTGTTGTTGTTGTTGTTGTTGTTGTTGTTGTTGTTGTTGTTGTTGTTGTTGTTGTTGTTGTTGTTGTTGTTGTTGTTGTTGTTGTTGTTGTTGTTGTTGTTGTTGTTGTTGTTGTTGTTGTTGTTGTTGTTGTTGTTGTTGTTGTTGTTGTTGTTGTTGTTGTTGTTGTTGTTGTTGGTTGGTTGGTTGGTTGTTGTTGTTGTTGTTGTTGTTTTTGTTGTTGTTGTTGTTGTTGTTGTTGTTGTTGTTGTTGTTGTTGTTGTTGTTGTTGTTGTTGTTGTTGTTGTTGTTGTTTTTTGTTATTGTTTTCAAATTCAGTGTAAGACTTCTGATTTATTAAAAATGCTACAGCCCCTTCGTTACTGTGGAAATGTTCCACTTTTAGGGTAAATATATCAGTCCGTTAATGAACTCTAGTAATTTTTCAACTTCTACTCTGGAACTCTAACATAACATTTTATTAAACCTAATCAAATATCTTGTCACATCATAAAGAGTGCAGTCGCTAATTCATTGTTATAGCTTGGTCAGGGTTTCTTGTTATGAAAAGTTTATTTTGCGGGTCGGTTATGCACATATGTATGAATGTAATAAGAACAGAAAAAATCTGTTTGAATTCAAATTGCGCGCCAAAACGCTTTTGACTAATAAGAAATCCTGGATAGGCTATACTGCGTGGTAAGTGTGGGTGACCGATGCACGCACGTGAAACATCACATACAACTTTACCGCTGTTTTACATACAAAAACACGAGTCATTTAATATTTTTGTTTTTTCTATTAGAAATGATACGATGAATTAGTCGATTTATAGTTTATAAAGTAAACGGATATTCGAGGATCCTGTTCTGATTCGAACCTCTGGCGGACTATAGCCAAACCTCCAAAAGGAGGGGAAACTCTCCAAAGAGGGGGAATCGGCAGAAATTAGGTCTTTTTACCTACACCTTAGGGAGCAAATTCTAGTTTTTGAAAACGCCAAAGAGGGGAAAATCCACTTTTCCCACCCATTCTCGTCATCTAATGTGATGTCACATGATAGAGAGTGCAATGGCTGATTCATTGCTACTGAGTGGTAAGTTTGGGTGACCCTGCGCACACGTGAAACATTACATAATAAAACTTTTACCGCAGTTTTTCAAAAAACGTTATTTTTTGTATTCTCTATTAGAATTTTTAAGATGAATTAGTCGATCAATAGTCCAAAAAGTTAACGGATACTCGGTGGTCGTGTTCTGATTAGAACCACTGTCGGACGAGACAAACCTCCAGAGGGACCAATAGCGGACGAGAAGGGGTGGAGAAAGTGGAAGTCCCCCCTCTTTGGTGGTTTCAAGAGAAGGAATTTGTTCCCTAAGGTGTAGGTAAAATGGTTTTCTTACTGCTGATTCCCTCCTCTTTAACGAAATTCCCCTCCCTTCAGAGGATAAGCTCGTCCGCCAGTGAAAGGGAGGGGAATTTTTCCAAAGAGGGCGGAATCGGCAGAACTTAGGCCATTTAACCTAGACCTGTGGGGTCAAATTATAGTTTTTGAAATTCCCAAAAGGGGGAATTCCACTTTTCCCACCCCTTCTCGTCCGCTAGTGATTCAAACCATGTTCCATGTAAAATATGACCATTTATAACACTGGCGGATGAGCGAATCCCCCAAAGGAAAGGTAATTTTTGAACAAAGAGGGCTGAATCAGCAGTTTATAGCCCTTTTAATTTACACCTTTGGGAAAAATTGCGTTTTTAATTCACCAAGAAGGGGAAAATTATACTTTCCACCCGTCTCGACCGCTAGTGGGGGTTATGGCTTGACCACCTGGTGTTACCGATTTTCAGTCATGTGGTTTGAACTGTATGATGGAGAGTTGTTTCCGGTACTGTTGTCATTTAGTAAAATTTTTGTTGTTGTTGTTGTTTTTGTTGTTTTTGTTGTTGTTGTTGTTGTTGTTGTTGTTGTTATTGTTGTTGCTGTTGTTGTTGCGGTTGTTGTCGTTGTTGTCATTGTTATTGTTGTTGTTGTTGTTGTTGTTGTTGTTGTTGTTGTTGTTGTTGTTGTTGTTGTTGTTGTTGTTGTTGTTGTTGTTGTTGTTGTTGTTGTTGTTGTTGTTGTTGTTGTTGTTGTTGTTGTTGTTGTTGTTGTTGTTGTTGTTGTTGTTGTTTTTGTTGTTGTTGTTGTTGTTGTTGTTGTTGTTGTTGTTGTTGTTGTTGTTGTTGTTGTTGTTGTTGTTGTTGTTGTTGTTGTTGTTGTTGTTGTTGTTGTTGTTGTTGTTGTTGTTGTTGTTGTTGTTATTGTTGTTGTTGTTGCTGTTATTTTTGTTGTTGTTGTTGTTGTTGTTAATGTTGTTGTTGTTGTTGTTGTTGTTGTTGTTGTTGTTGTTGTTGTTGTTGTTGTTGTTGTTGTTGTTGTTGTTTTCAAATTCATCATGGGTCATCTGATAAATAAATAAAAAATGCCACACCCCTTCTTTACTGTGGAATGTTCCACTTTTAAATGGTCAACTTATTGTTTTGTTTTCCTAATGCTACATAGATAGTTTTCAGGATCCACCATTGAACCAACTAAACCCAACAGCTTTACACAATACTGAGAGTCAGTACTCAATACATACCATGGAGCCGAGCAGCGTGAAACAGGTCAGTCAGTCAGTCAGTCAGTCAGTCAGTCAGGCAGGCAGGCAGTCAGTCAGTCAGCCAGTCAGTCAGTCAGTCAGTCAGTCAGTCAGTCAGTCAGTCAGTTAGTCAGTCAGTTAGTCAGTCAGTCGACAGTCAGTCAGTCAGTCAGTCAGTCAGTCAGTCAGTCAGTCAGTCAGTCAGTCAGTCAGTCAGTCAGTCAGTCAGTCAGTCAGTCAGTCACTCAGTCTGCAATTAAGTCAATCAGTCAGTTAGTCAGTCAGTCAGTCAGTCAGTCAGTCAGTATGTCAGTCAGTCAGTCAGTCAGTATATCAGTCAGTCAGTCAGTCAGTCAGTCTGTAATTCAGTCAATCAGTCAGTCAGTCAGTAAGTTGATAACATCAGTTTTTCATTCGGATTTGACTCTTTCATAGTCGTTTTTTACATTGTGTAGTTGATTTCACACTAATGTTTCATTGTCGTAACAACTACCTGTGGACGCTTTCATTTTCGCTTCGACCTGGTCGACTTTGTTTCCCATGAAAAAATGAGACAAAAATATTATTTAACACCAGAAACAGCTCAATCAGTTTGATCACTGAAAAAAAATTGGCGGTCTAGCTGAAAAAGCATTTAGACAAGAAGTCGGTCAGTTTAACAAAATTTCAATTTAGTAAGATTGACGGTTGTTGTACGGTAAGTAGGAAAGTTTTTAATAAATAGACAGAATTATTGGAAGAATAATAGACTCAACTCTAACTTACAAAAATAAGTTTTAATTTTCAGGTGGCTTTTGGTTTTGTAGAACAACCTTGCAGGCGGGCGAGAAGAGATCGGTACATCAGGTGAGTGAGTGAGTGAGTGAGTGAGTGAGTGAGTGAGTGAGTGAGTGAGTGAGTGAGTGAGTGAGTGAGTGAGTGAGTGAGTGAGTGAGTGAGTGAGTGAGTGAGTGAGTGAGTGAGTGAGTGAGTGAGTGAGTGAGTGAGTGAGTGAGTGAGTGAGTGAGTGAGTGAGTGAGTGAGTGAAAGAATGAGTGAGTGAGTGAGTGAAATGAGTGAGTGACATAGTTCAGCCGCTAAAATGAGAGGTTTATCTTTAGTTCGCTAAAAAGTGAATAACCAATGGCGAATCACGAATGAAACATTTCATTTGTTTTGTTGATTGACTACCTGACCCATAATTATCTGCAGTGACCACATACTTTTTCACTCACTCACTCACTCACTCACTCACACACTCACTCACTCACTCACTCACTCACTCACTCACTCACTCACTCACTCACTCACTCACTCACTCACTCACTCACTCACTCACTCACTTATTTACTCACTCACTCAATCGCTCACAGGAATCTATCGTGAACTCTACTCAATCGTCCGACCAACAGATGTGCCTGATTTATCAAGTGATTCGAACCCTGAACTAGCAAGTTCAGATGGTGCTGGTTACATCGTGATCGTGTACAAAGTGCTTTGTATAGATGATCAAGTGAGTATGTGACAAGCCGTCTGACTCACTGACTGACTGATTCACTGACTGACTGACTAATTGACTATGTAATTGACTGACTCTATGACTGTATGACTGACTGACTGACTGACTGACTGACTGACTGACTGACTAACTGACTCACTCACTCACTCACTCACTCACTCACTCACTCACTCACTCACTCACTCACTCACTCACTCACTCACTCCCACACAGGCCGCTCAACTCACGGATCGACTCTCCCAGCGCGCCTGTGGCAACGTCGGATTGTACAGGGTGTCCAAGAAATTGGAGTTCCCAAGGACGTCACCCGCCGATCATAATCATGAGTTCACTCGATCCAAACCCACTCAATTGTGAAATGAGATGTTAAACTTGAAAATTTGATTTACTGATTTTTTATATTTTTGTTTCCATTGTCTTTTGTGAACAAAGTTACTAGAAGTAAAGTCTTAATACATGATCGAAACGCCTGTCAACTAATTTGAGCACAACTTTTTTGTATAACTTTAACCATTTTTTTAATAAACCTAAATAATTCTGGAAGGGAGGGGTTTTCAAACTAGCAGTTATGATTTGTCGACGATGTCATTTTGTCATTACTTCTGCACTACTGATACATTTCAGTTTGTAAAACAGCCCAAATTATTTCAGAAATGAAAACTCGTGAAATAGGATTAGTTTGAGTTTTGAATTTATCCAACAATCCAGTTGTCTATCTTTATATGCATATCAGTTTGAACATGATATATCGAATAGATTCACAAAACAAGCAATAAGTGTATGAAAACTTTGTAGGGAGTATTAAGAATAAAAAACAATGAAACAATGAAACATTAGAATTGAGTGAATCTATCGGAAAAACGTTTCAAAGGATATAATTTTTGTGATAATTTTCCCAGATGTTCTACAAGAAACGTCATTTTTACAAAATACTGTGTTTTTTGGTAGAATTTAGAAACCTAAAAACGTATAATTATAATTTTTAAATAAATAAAATTTGGCAAACTTTTCAGAAATTTAGGCAAGCAAATTGGGGAGTGGGCAGATGGTAATTTTCATAGTAAAAACAACCAAACTAAATGGATTTTGAGACTCAACTGAAAAACCCAATTTTTCTGATTCCTGAAACACTTTCGAAAATTCGGTTATTCAAATTAAGTCACGAAACCATTGAAATTGATACATGGCAACACGAGAAAATCGGCGAAAATTTATGTGCAATAATATCAAAGGTTTTGGACTGATAAAATGTCCGCATTTTGCAAACATATTCCAAGTACATGATGAGATAATGAGGAAAATGATAATATGCAGTTTCGGTAGCACGAATTTCACATGAAATACATACATTTTAGTTATTTTTTATATATATTTTTATAGTGTGATTTCAGAGTCGAAAGGACAGTAAAAAGGATAGGAAAGCGGTGACTTAACTGTAAGAAAGAGTGTTCATTTTTATGCGAATAACGAACTGTTTTTTTTTTTAAATTTTTTACAGTTTAATCACTTTTCTCTTCTTTGTTTTCTTTTCTTTTTTTCTTTTCCTTTCGACTATAAAAGCACTCAAGACAAACAGTTTTTAATTTTATATAAATAACATGTGGTATGCAAAGTATAAAATAATGATGTTAATACGAACATACCTTTATAGTAAAAAATTAGTACGAAAATACCTTATTGTTATCACCGATACTACATTGATAATTTGAAGTTCTTCATCAATAAAGAAAAACACTAAAAACAGACTGTTAGACTTTCACAACTTTTCGAGAGAAAAAGTGCCAAACATTTTAGAAACACATAAAAAAGCTAAAAATATGTCCCATAAAATAGTGATATCACAAAATGGAGTTTTCCAAAACATTAAAAAGTTTAGAGTGCTCTCAGAGGAAAAATGAAAAGTAAACAGGATAGAAAAGAAAATGTAATACAGTCATTAATGTGTAAACATTTCAGTGAAATTTTAGTTTTGTTCCTGGGAACATTTTCTTCAATGAATTGTTTTAGGGTGCTTTCAGAGTAAAAAGGAAAGTAAAAAGGAAAGTAAAAAGGAAAGTAAAATGGAAAGTAAATGGGTCATTTATCTGTAAAACATTTGAGTGAAAACCTTTCTTCGATGAAATGTTTTACAGTTTAATGACCCTTTTACTTTCCTTTTTACTATCCTTTTTACTATCCTTTTTACTCTCAAAGCACCCTTACAATTTAATGACTCTTTTACTTTTCATTTACTTTTCTTTTTACTTTCTTTTTATTCTGAAAGCACCCTTACGGATCAATGTATAATGCAAGTTGGACATTTCAACAGAAACTAACGTTCAATTTCGTAAATTTGTTATGTGCGAGATTTGAGTTAACATCTTGGCGGGAGAACCAAACGAAACATTTTGGGTTGAATTTTTGCTCCTTCAAAATTTGCATTTTTCCGCCGGACTGTTATTTCAAAATTTTTACCAATTTTCACTTCAGTTTTTGTCGCAATATTATACAACCTTAGCCAATCCAGGGTTTCTTGTAAACCAGAAAATTTTTGGCGCGACGTTTGAATTCAAATCTGTTTTCGGTGCGTTTTCTAAGATTCGGGGAATAAAATCTTTTTCCCATAACATTTGGACAGCATACAGGAAATCGTGTTTTGTTCATTGCATACGTTCGTATTCAGCGCACGGAAATTTAATTTTTGAACATTAAGAAACCGTGGCCAAGCTATTATGTAAAGCCCATATGTTGTTTCTGCCAGCAATGCTATTGACCAAAACGTCGGATAATGAAACATCACTAGCCTCAACTCCACTCGGTTGACACCATCGTTTAACACAGAACAGCATGGGGTGATGATGATTGAGTGCCTGTTAACACTGATTGTCTGATGTTTCATTATCAGACAATTTGGGCAAATTTTTCGTTTGCAGAAACAACAAACGGGCTAAAACCCTGTAAAACTTAGCCATACCACCATTTATGTTCGAAAAACATGAAACAACAAACGGCAATCACTCCCAGGTAGAAAGTCAACGACATCAGTTCTAGTCGGCGTATGACTTCGAACCAACGCGTGTCCAGATCGTCCTTGGGCAGCAGGCTGAGCAGTTCGTGCCTGAAATCGCAAGGTGGGATGATGTTTCAGAGGTTTATGATTGAGGTGACTAGGAGCAAATGTCAAATCCCCAAAGAAGTAATTTGTCGGTCTGTTAGGCAGTATCATTAGTAGAAGAGGATGGCTATATGCTAGTGTAAAGTATAATCCGCACTTTGCATTCTACACAAATATTGCAGTAGTCAATCCCACATACTGTTGATCTTCCACATCTTATCATCCGCTAAACCCCCCCCTTGCTGCTGATTTTGATTGGGTTGTTTTATTGATGTCCATGTGAAAGTATTGACGTTATGATTACATTAAATCATTAATGCTACTGTGACACACGCATACCAAATGTTTTTGTATTCAAAGAAATGATATAATGAAAATTGCAGTCCCACATTGTCTCATCCGCCAAAGTAATCCCCCCCCTAAAGTTGAGTCTGCACCCTCTGGTTTTCTTTTTTTTCTTAAATTCAGTCAACCTAGTAAACTTCATACCATTATTTTTATTTCATTATCTTCCATGTTGGTTTTGAAGTGAATAACAAATGTGGAGGAATTTTTAAATCATTAATCAGCAGTTCGCGAAATAAATCAGCATCAATAGGTTTGTCGCCAGTTTTCCGAAATAAGTAATCTAGCAATACATTCATGTTCGATCCTGTTCTATCAGCTTCATCAGTTAAGCCTGGATAAACAACATCACCGTCTTCGTTTGTTGACACCTTTCTTTTGATCAGATCTTCGATTTCTTCGTTTCTTAGCTTCCGCTTTGTCATTGTTTAGTTTCCTGACGGTTGGCCTTATGGCGTTCCTTATTTGTGTCCAATTCTTTTGTAACAACGTTCTTTTCTGCTGTAATGGAACAGATAATTTTGTTAAACTATCGTATGCTTGCTGATCTATTCTATCCCTGTTAGAATTTAACAAAACTTCTCCAAATGCATCAGCTAAAGATTTGGTCGCAGCTTTAAGTATTAGTGCAACCTTAGGCTTTGGTGTTGTAGAATCACAACACCTGGTAATTTTACTCAAATTCGAAGAGACAAGAGATGAAACCATATTGAATGAAAGTGTAGAAAAAAAAGTTTTATATATACCAACCAGAAGAGGAGAAATCGAAGATGAATGGTTCATCATCTGGTCGTAAACAGTTGAATCGAACATTCAATTCGTCATCGACAAAATCTATCATCATGTACATATATTTGTCCCCACTGTTTAGGAGACTTTTAAAAGGTTTTAGAAGCTTGTACTCCTCTGAATTGAAATAGTTTCGTGCTAACTGACGACATGCCTGAGATTGCCGTCTATCAGGAAATAAGACGAGATACGAAACATTACGAATAATGTTATTCATAATTTGCCTCTGGTGGGCAGTATCACCAGCCATGTTTTGAATAATGGCTATGACAACAAGTCTCTCATGATGAGTTAAAATTGTAAATAGGTCAATGAAAGAAGAAGAGCGTAAGGCTGATGTGACAACATCGTCCAAAACAATGCACCTCAGCTTCTTTTTGTTAAAAGTGAATAAATTTCCATTAAAAAGATCATTTGATGGGAAACCTTCCACTATTTTTAGCGGAATATTGAGTTCCGCTTGTAGTCTGTCAAACACTTCTTTGTCGTATGCGTTTTTGTGATGACACCAAACAATCTCATCTAATGGTATATCAAAAGTTCTATAATGATTAATCAACATATCACAAACTAATCGAGTTTTACCCGACATAGAATGTGACGCAATCAGCATGGAGCATGGGGTTTTCAGAGGTTTGTTCATTATGTGATAAAATGAAGAAAAAAAACAATGTTTATAAACGATTTAGGTGAGGAAAATCATCAATCGTGTATGTATGTACCATTTTTAGTAATAGCGAACTTGTCCGCGTACAAAAGTGCCACAACAATGATGAGGTTTTCTTGCGGTGTGGGATTGAAAGTAATGTCCAAATCAAGTGCCCCTTTTAAAGGTTCATCTAATGAAACGTCTCCGGTCTTATTTGGTGTCAAGTCAAATCCAAATATTGTATATCCATGTCCAAAAGTGTTTGGAGTGATACTGTGGTCTGTGGCACCTAATTCGGTAACTAGTCCAGTATAAGCGTCTGGCACCAATATTTTATCATCCCAGTTACCACATGTATACCCGTTCATATATGGGACGTGTTTTTGATTACATTTCATTAAAACACGAGTAACATTCGAATGATAAAAACCAAGTTTAGACTTTCCCCAACTTCCATTATAATTTTCCTCAGGCATCATGATAACGATGGCTTTTTGAGGTAGGAATTCACCAACTGCAAGATCTTTTTTGAAATTAGTTTGTCCAGACTGGTGGGTATATGAAAAAAGTTTCCAATTAGTGAACGTATATAATTTATCCGATTTTAATACAACGGATGTCAAGACACGAGGAACATGCAGAGTACAATCAGTGATATTGACTCTAAAAATGCTGGGCGTGTCCCCATCTACACTTTTACTATGGATCAAACATGATTCTGATTTGGCAGGGAATAACTTAATAGTAATGTCAACGTTATCAGATAGTGGCTCACTACAATTAAGCACATCAGTTAGAAGTTTGCCACAAACTGTAAGTTTACCATCAGTGATATATTCTCGACGCTTATAGTTACCTGGTCGTGAGTCCATAAGGTCATTACTTGGTATTATATTTGGCGCACCGTTGTGCACCTCAAGCATCCCCTTAGTCATCCACGTTCGGCGATCATTTTCGGTTGAGAACAGCATGTTTTGTAATATGGCTCTAAGAGCATATTCTCGCTGTGTGTTCTCAGCCAATACACCGTTAAAATATACATTTACATCTTCAAATATACTACAATAGGTATTAGCTTCAATCATGACCTCATCTTCCATCTCAACATTAATCCAGCCATCGTCAGTCTTCTTCTCGACGTTAAACGTTGTTTCAATAAAAATGTTATTTCCATCAATGAAAGTGTTTGGTATACTTTTGATAGTGAAACAAATAGGAGAGCGACCGGTAGATGCAGTTGTGACAGGTAGATACGATTCAGGCTTAACTTGTTCAATTTCAACAGATCGAGCATGTTTTCTACGCCATTCGCAGGTCGACTTATCGATAATATTAGAATTAGGATTCAAATAAAAAGGCGAATAACGCCGTTTCGTTCCTTTCAAAGACTTCATACTAACGGTTTGATGTGACACACAATGTAAATATCTGAATCAAATGATGTGACCACCTCACTCTTACTGTTATATAGAGTTAGGCTAATGAACTCAAGAGGTTTGTCTTCTAAAAGTGAATAAGTCAAAGTTGGTCTGAAGTCAACTGTTTGATATCCTGATATATGAAACATTTCAAGTATACGATCTTGTTTCCCATCAAGGAAAAAATTGGCAACAATCTGATCACATTTGAGGAAATAAATATCTGTTGCTGTTGTAATTTCTTTATCTTCGAAAAGTACAGGGATTCGAGTATCTTCGTCGTCAACATTTTTATAGCTTGGCCGAATGCCAAGAGTTTTAGCCAAATCAGCACTCACAACTAATTCAAAATCACTTGCTAGCCTGAACTGCCAGTTTTTCCTATCTGAGGTTCTCAATTATCTTAAAGGAGCATCTTTGGAGTTTGGGATAACAGCTTCTAATTGTTGACGAATTTTTGACATGACTCCTTCCTTGTCATCGGTTTCAAAATCAGCTAAAGGAATTGATGCAACTGGAACGTCATCGTAATTACTGTAGACTGTGATACTCGTGTCCTTAACTATATTCCACTTGGGTGTTACGGCTAGATATTTTACAGCGATTTCAGCACCAGATTTGGGGACAGTCATGGGATATGGCAACTTGATAATAGCTTGCACTATTGTATCACTATTTGCTGTAGCCACACAATGAATACCTTCAGGTGGTAGATCCATGGTGAATGCAAAATAATGTAATTTTAGTAAAAATTATTCTTTTTATAATCGCATGCAAGAAGCAAATCATCATAACTTATATAGCTCATCGGCATAATAAGTGCCTGCAATTCTTTCGCCAGTTTCCTCTTCAACAATCGTGTACCTTGGCACAGAGAGGTTGTGACGTTTAAGAATTTTATATATAGTTGGTGAAAAGTATCCGTACCTACTTTTATGAAACACGGTAACTTGTTTAAGTATTTGAACTCGGTCACCGACCTTTAAGGTTGGTTTAATTGACTTTTTAAGTTTATAAAGACTGTCAAACACAATTTTAAAGTTTTCCAAGTTTATATCTTTTGGCGAAAGATTTGCTGTTTTCGGATTTTTTCGAGCATTCTTAGCTTTGACTGCTAATGGAAGCACGTCTAACCACCGTTTAGTATTGTTATACGACATGAATTTAAACAACTTTTCACACAAATATCGAATTTGAATCTCACTAAGTTGCGCTTTCTTTGGACTGCGCAAACAGAAATGTCCTATGTTAAACTTTTGATAAACTCTAGTAGCATATTGTGAATAGAACTCCGAGCCCAAATCCGAACCAAGTAATACATAGGGTGCTAAACGGTTTTCGGTAGTGAGTTCCGTGAAGATCATGTCCATTGCATTGGCAACTACGGGGCCAGACTTGGATTTTAAAGGTAGACACTTGATGTATCTACTAAATGCATCGACCACGAGTAGTATATACTTATAATTAGAATTAAACTTCGCCAATTTAGACATGTCAAGCAAATCAGTTTGAAACTGGTGAAAAGGGGTGCTAACTTCTATAACTGCCCGTTTAAACTTTGTTTTAGGAGATTTGTATTTGCGGTAAACAGGTTGAGCGTCTAAAAACCTTTTAGCAGTTGTCATCGAAGTTTTGCTAGCTTCAGCTAGCTTCTTGATGCCTCCAAAACCGGCTGGATGACTAATATCGTAATAAATTTTGTTCATTATGGTAATTAAAAAAACAGTTTCAAGTTTTGGAATATAAATAATTATGAGGATGCAAGTCTTCAAAGTTTTACAATACAGAAGTGGGGAATACAGAAGTCAAAAGTATGAAAATTTGATTTGACGGGTTTGTATTTGATAACTCTGGCGAATACAAAGTAGAATAAAAAGATTGGAATGACATCATAGTAGATAATGACTATCGTAGACGACTTGCATGCTGCGGATGAGAAGTTGAAAACTGTTGCCTTGCCACTGGAAAAACTGTAGATTTTGGAGAAGTATGATACTTCACAAACTTGATGATTGAACAAATGAATGATTGTTAAAGAGTCAGAGCATTCTTTTTATACTCTCGCTTTGGGAGGAACACTAATCTTTTTTACACAATTATCTGTATTTATGCACAATTACTCGTATTTATCGACAATTACCGACCATTGTGCACTATTATTCGATATTAAGTACTGGAAATTGGTAGAGATCGCAGACCATTGTCGCCCATTGTGCACCATGGTCGACCATGGTCGACCATGGTCGACCATGGTCAGACCATGGTCAGAATTAGTCATACTATCCACTAGCGGATGAGAAGAGAAGGGAAAAGTGGAATTCCCCCTCTTTGTAGGTTTCAAAAAGTATAATTCGTTCTTTAAGGTATAGGTAAAATGGCTTAATTTTTGCTAATTCCCCCTCTTTGGCAAAGTTCCCCTCCCTTTTGGAGGATTAGCTCATCCGCCAGTGATACTATCGTACTACACGTACGCACGTAGTAAAAGATAGCGCGATGGGCGACAGCGCGCGAAAATAAGTGTATGACTAATCGAACAATTTGCGCGAATTATGCCGAATTAAACTGATTTTATCATCTTTTTTCTTTTTCGATAATATAATCGTCAGCTATAAAAGTCAAATGTGGTAGCTTACTTCATCAGTTGTCATCTTGCTGTCTTTCAATTTTTTTCAGCTCAATCGTTTTTAAAGACTTACTATTTCTGTGAAGCACATTATTTTTCGACTTGATTTTATACTTCATGTAGATTAACTGATTCCCTGAGTGATTTCTGACTGATTGAATGAATGACTGGATTACTGTATTTGAATACATGACGTAAAATCTGTTTTACTCTGGCTCACTGTGATCGGGCGATTCGATTCGAAGAGCAAATGTTTCACTAAGTTATCAGAATATATTTTTCTCAGCCAGCTGAAACTTCAACCGGACATGTTCTTCGCGCGTTTCGAAGAGCAAACGTTTCATGCTTTGCTAGTTACATGCATTTTCCACCGCACTGTACAACGAAGTGCGAGACGTTCGCACGCCAGCTAACCACCGACTTGGGGGGGGGGATTACTTTGGCGGATGAGACAATGTGGGACTGCAATTTTCATTATATCATTTCTTTGAATACAAAAACATTTGGTATGCGTGTGTCACAGTAGCATTAATGATTTAATGTAATCATAACGTCAATACTTTCACATGGACATCAATAAAACAACCCAATCAAAATCAGCAGCAAGGGGGGGGTTTAGCGGATGATAAGATGTGGAAGATCAACAGTATGTGGGATTGACTACTGCAATATTTGTGTAGAATGCAAAGTGCGGATTATACTTTACACTAGCATATAGCCATCCTCTTCTACTATCATTAACATATGATTTTGAGTATATATGTAGCTGATTTATTGTTACCGCGTGTGGCCCTGCATTGACACTGCGCGCATGCGAAACATTAGGTCCAATTTTTAAGTTGCCTTTTCCTCTTCAATTTCAAAACTTAACCCATTTAGTTATCAGATTAAGTTTTACCAAAGCATTTCGAAGTTTCTAAACAGGAAAATAAAATAGTTCATCGCCGCAAAGTTGTCGTAAAACTGCTGCCAAAGTTCTCACTAATGTTTCACATGCGCACAATGACAAAGCAAGGCCACACACGGTAACAATAAACTATTTTTAGCCATATACGTAGATAAAATTTCTGACGCAATCAGGACCGTGTTTTTTTTCTTTGAATTCGTTTTTTTGTTTGGTGTGCTAATTTTAAAACATTAATCTTGGTTATTAATTTTAAGCCATGCTACAACCATGTATTTGTGCAAGCGGGTATGGTGCAAAAGAGGTGCAAAAGAGAACAACCAAAGCAAATACAGGAGATGAGAAACGGGGGAAAATAAATAAGCAATAACCAATAAACATTTTCCTAGTACTCTTTACTTAAAAGCTTCATCAATAAAATCAGCATAATTAAATATTCTCTTCACATTTCTAACAATTATAATTTTAATTCATTATTACTATTATTATTACAAAACAAGTGCGACCCATGAGTAGACTCCAACTTTATCTAGGGCTAGGGATCACACAGTAAAACCCACATGGTGTTGATTTTCTCTGCTAACCCATAAGAATTCGCAGGAAAAGAATTCGACATGATGAAAAGGGCAACTATCAGGAATAGGAAACAAATAGAGAAGAACAAGACAATAACGCAGAAAATGGAACTGAAACACAAACACACAGAAATGAACCCAGAAAAGAAACACGAAAGGAGACACAAAAAAAATATCATGACAATAAGAATATAAAGAAACAGAAAGATGAAACATAAATCATTCTAAAAAGAAACACTAAAAAATGACAGAAAATAACACACAAAAACATAAAAAATCACAAAACACACAAAAATAAACAAAAAATTACCACAAAAAAAGTCACACACAACAACGTTACCTTTTGGCGGGTACCAGTTCTTTACTGAAACATTAAGTCACCAACTCAATTTACGAAACGAAAACGAAAACAATGTTTCCATTCCAAAATAGCCACACAACATTGGAATACTGAATGTTCGAAAATCATTTTCGCGAAATGAACAAAAACATCGATAGTGAATTATTTCTCATGCGTTATTTTACCCATTGGTGTTTGGAGGCCAGATACGTAAACTAAGTTAATCCGTGATTATTGTCGATTTTTTTTGTTCGAATCAATAAAATCGAAACAGTTTCGAAACAATATTTAAAGATTTTTTATGAAGCCGCGATGAAATTCACAAACAAAATAGTCACAATAGTGAACGAAATTATTCATATTTATAGCACAATGAAAGCCATGGGGTTGCCAGCATTGAGGGTGAGCTGAAGTACTGAACTAGAGATTCTAGCAAATAGGTGTATAAAAAGATAATTGATTTTAGTTTTGGTAAATTACACTTTAGTAAAGAAAAGTTTCTGATGAAGAAGTTCTGAAAATCTGCCAACTATCAAGATTTTCGAGAAAATAGGGAATTAGGAAAAGCTATGCAGTTGAATCCGTCAATACCATGGTTGGGTTGAGTTAGTGGAAGTAATAATGAACCACCATGCTCATGAAAAAAAACAATGTCTTTCAAAAAATACGAAAAAAAATTAATAATTTTTTCATCAACAAACCTGATGCCATTCAGCGAGTCTTCAATGGCGTGAATCGACTGAGTGAGATCCTCCAGTAATTGATGAAAGTACTGATAAACGACCATATTATCATAGTGAGCAACGGATAATCTCTTTCTCAGCTCGGAACGCGGCGTTTCCACCGTCGCGTTGTTTTGAAACTGCTGCAAGCCGTACGTGAGTGAGTGAGTGAGTGAGTGAGTGAGTGAGTGGGCGAGTGAGTGAGTGAGTGAGTGAGTGAGTGAGTGAGTGAGTGAGTGAGAGAGTGAGTGAGTGAGTCAAAGAGTCATTTCATTGAGTTTTTTTTCTTGACTACAGTAGTTATTTGGTCAGTTGGTGGAACAGTCATAGAACCGATTTGAGTGAGTGAGTGAGTGAGTGAGTGAGTGAGTGAGTGAGTGAGTGAGTGAGTGAGTGAGTGAGTGAGTGACTAACAGCACAATCGATGGTCTCCGTGAGACGATATCCCGATTTTTTGTTGCAGTCGCGACAGTCTAACCACCTGCAAATATTTTTTACAAGAAGTATAAATCAGTGATGAAAATATTGCAATATTTTTCATGTCAGTTCTCAGAAACATAAAAATATTCATGTTTCTGAAAATACCAAAAAAGATTATGGAACTACATTTAATCCTAAACAGCTTATCATCACAATGCGAACAACATTCTGCATGGATCTGAGTTCTGAAGAGGCCGAACTTTTCTCCCGATTTGAACGAACAACGAACAACAACGAACAACCCTGGTAGGAACAATAAGAAATTCTGCCTCGCGCAACCATCACCATCCTTCTCCATCCTCCTTCAACCGTACTATCATACATTCTCTACACCCTAGTGTCTCTATTTTGTAATATGCTGTGATACGTACCTTTGTAATATAATCACTCACTCACTCACTTACTCACTCACTCACTCACTCACTCACTCACTCACTCACTCACTCACTCACTCACTCACTCACTCTCACTCACTCACTCACTCACTCACTCACTCACTCACTCACTCACTCACTCACTCACTCACTCACTCACTCACTCACTCACTCACTCACCCGTAGCTCCCACTCCTGGTTGTCGTAGAAGTCGTTCATTTCCAGTCCCTGACCGATGAAGTCGAAACTCAACGAAGTGTTCGGATGCGCCCAGGAGCCGAAGAATAACTTGCAGGTTTGACTGAAAAAATTATAAATAAAATTATATTATGCTATAGTAGTACTATAGTTATAGATATTATAGTTATTCGTAATTTGTAAGACCGTTAATATGAGAGACAACACAATGAAAACTTGAAAACTTGAAACCTGAACTTCTCGTTTTTCTTTAGTCAATTTGCTTCTAACTCCAGTAATGCGGATGCACTCAAACGTATTTTTTCTGTTTTTAGTTCATGATGATTCCAATTGTGCTTTGTACGACTTTGAAACAAGCACCTCAATTAGTTTGTACTTTCATGAAAATATTTTTAGATTTTTGTTATAATTTTCTTCAGTTTGAAAAGTATAAAATTACTTTCAATAATTCCAA
>CAXIWR010000060.1:0-5000 GCA_964036265.1 Daptonema setosum | reverse complement strand
ATTTTTTTTCTTCAGTCTCAATTTAACTCAATGACGCCCGTTTATATTCAGTATACTAACCGATTGTAAACACTAAATTTATATGTTTTCAAGTTTTAACGCAACATGCACTTGTTTTGTGACACATCAGGGTTTTTTTGTCAAATTGCCGCAACCGGATTATTTTTCACCCACCAAAACAACCCGTTCACAATAAGACAGAAAACTGAATTTGTAAGCGCAACGTTTCACTAAAATTTTTCTTCTCCCCTTATTTAGTTTTTGCAACAATAATCATAAGCCTGTTCCCTTTAATCTTGTTGCACAACAACCCTTACTGTTGCAAAGACTGAGATATTTCTGAGTATCTTGCCTTGTCGTATCAACTCCGACTTTGTCTCACTCGGTGGCGGACGAGTGTTTTGCCCAAAGGGAGGGGAACTTTTCCAAAGAGGCGGGAATTGACAATAATCAGGCCATTTCACCTACACATAAAGGAACAAACTCTGTTCTTTGATTTCACCAAAGAGGGGGAATTATGTTTTTCCCTCCCCTTCTCGTCCGCTAATGCACTGGCGGACGAGTCAAACCTCCAAAGGGAGGGGAAATTTTCCAAAGAGGGGGGAATTGGCAGAAATTAGGTCATTTTACCTATACACTGAAGAACAAATTCTTTTTTACAAAGCCAAAGAGGGGGGAATTTGACTTTTCTCACCCCTTCTCGTCGGCTAGTTCGCTAATGCTATGTCCCATCGGTTTTCTCATACGATTTCACATCCTCCAAGCTCTTTTACCAGGTAGGTAAAAGTTTTCCTAATATCTATGTCTGTATATAGCACTTAAAAAGTTTTATTTAACTCAATAAAAACAGCATGCATTTAAAATTCAATTCTCAAATGCGTCTGTATACAGCATTTAACAAGTTTTATTTAACTCAATAAAAACAGCATGCATTCAAAATTCAGAATTTCAAATGCGTCTGTATATAGCATTTAACAAATTTTATTTAACTCAATAAAATCTGGCATGCATTCAAAATTCAGTTCTCAAATGGATTGTGAATGCTTCTAGCGCATAAATAAGGAGTTCGCGAAGCGTGTCATACATGTGTTTAGGTGCTCGCGTCGTCGTGAGTATAACATTTGTGTGAATGTTTTTCTTGTGTGCTACTAGAATCGATGATAATATGCTAATGCTGAACTTGTTTCAAATAGATTCTAGATACCAACATCGGTACATGGTTGAGCTTTTAATAACGAAAATGAATTTAGGTCAAGTTCAATAATAGAAACTCTTGATTTCATGGTTATTTTGCTTTTGTTTTTGTAAATTTCTTTATCATTTTTATGTATTATACATGTCTTTAGGTGCTCCCGACATTAAGTATAACATTTGTGTGAATGTTTTTATTGTGTGCTATTAGAATCGACGATAATATGCTAATGCTGAACTTGTTAGGAACAGATTTTAGAAACCAACATCAATGCATGGTTGAGCTTTTGAAATGAGCTGGAGGTCAAGTTCAAGTTCAAGTTCATTAACGGAAACTCTTGATTTCATGATTATTTCGCTCGGATTTTGTATTTTTTACCTTTCTTTTTGCCATACATGTGTTTAGGTGCTCGCGTCGTCGTGAGTATAACATTTGTGAGAATGTTTTTCTTGTGTGCTACTAGAATCGATGATAATATGCTAATGCTGAACTTGTTTCAAATAGACTCAACATGGTTGAGCTTTTGAAGTGAGCTTGAGGTCATTTTCAAGTTCAAGTTCATTAACGGAAACTCTTGATTTCATGATCCTTTCGCTCAGATTTTGTATTTTTTCACCTTTCTTTTTGCCATACATGTCTTTAGGTGCTCGCGTCGTCGTAAGTATAACATTTGTGTGAATGTTTTTCTTGTGTGCTACTAGAAACGACAATAATATGCTAATGCTGAACTTGTTTCAAATAGACTCAACATGGTTGAGCTTTTGAAGTGAGCTTGAGGTCATTTTCAAGTTCAAGTTCATTAACGGAAACTCTTTATTTAATGACCATTCCGCTCTGTATTTGTGTTTTCCTCTTGTTTTCTTTTTATTATACATGTCTTCAGGTGCTCGCGCTAAACGTTGAGTATAACATTTGTGTGAATGTTTTTCTCTTGTGCTACTAGAAACGACGACAATAGGCTAATGCTAAACTTGTTTTAAATTGATTTTAGAAACATCAATGCATGGTTGAGCTTTATGTTTAGTTCAAGTTCAAGTTCATTAACGGAAACTCTTTATTTAATGACCATTCCGCTCTGTATTTGTGTTTTCCTCTTGTTTTCTTTCTGTTATACATGTCTTTAGGTGCGCGCACCCGATGTTAAGTATAACATTTGTGTGAATGTTTTTCTCTTGTGCTACTAGAAACGACGATAATATGCTTTTATATACTTGTTAGAAATAGATTCTAGATAGAAACATTAATTCACGTTCAAGTTCAACATTCAAGTTCAATAACGAAAATGAATTTAGGTCAAGTTCAATAACGGAAATTTTGATTTCATGATCATTTCGCTCTGTATTTGTGTTTTTTACTAATTTTATTTCTGTTATACATGTCTTTAGGTGCTCGCGTCGTCGTGACGTGAGTATAACATTTGTGAGAATGTATTTCTCATGTGATACCAGAATCGACAATAATATGCTAATGCTGAACTTGTTAGAAATAGATTCTAGATACCAACATCGGTACATGGTTGAGCTTTTAATAACGAAAATGAATTTAGGTCAAGTTCAATAACGGAAACTCTTGATTTCATGGTTATTTTGCTGTTGTTTTTGTAAATTTCTTCATTTTTATGTGTTATACATGTCTTTAGGTGCTCCCGACATTAAGTATAACAATTGTGTGCTATTAGAATCGACGATAATATGCTAATGCTGAACTTGTTAGGAACAGATTCTAGAAACCAACATCAATACTTGATGTTGGTTGAGCTTTTAAAATGAGCAAGTTCAAGTTCAATAACGAAAATGAATTTAGGTCAAGTTCAATAACGAAAAAATTTGATCTCATGGTTATTTTGTTGTTTTGTAAATTCATTTATCATTTTTATGTGGTATATGTTTCTAGGTGCGCGCCCTGTGTCGTTAAGTATAACATTTGTGTGAATGTTTTTCTCTTGTGCTACTAGAAACGACGACAATAGGCTAATACTAAACTTGTTTTAAATTGATTTTAGAAACATCAATGCATGGTTGAGCTTTATGTTTAGTTCAAGTTCAAGTTCAATAACGGAAACTGTTGATTTCATGGTAATTTTGCTCTGTATTTGTGTTTTCCACTTGTTTTTCGTTCTGTTATACATGTATTTAGGTGCGCGCACCCGATGTTAAGTATAACATTTGTGAGAATGTTTTTCTCATGTGACACCAGAATCGACAAAAATATGCTAATGCTGAACTTGTTGGAAATAGATTTCAGATACATCAATACATGGCTGAGCTTTATATTTAGGTCAAGTTCAAGTTCAATAACAAAAAAAAGTTAGGTCAAGTTCAATAACGGAAAATTTTGGATTTCATGGTTATTTCGTTGTTGTTTTTGTAAATTCATTTATTATTTTTATGTGTTATATGTACATGTCTTTAGGTGCGCGCCCCGTGTCGTTAAGTATAACATTTGTGTGAATGTTTTTCTCGTGTGCTACTAGAAACGACGACAATAGGCTAATGCTAAACTTGTTTTAAATTGATTTTAGAAACATCAATGCATGGTTGAGCTTTATGTTTAGTTCAAGTTCAAGTTCAAGAACGGAAACTGTTGATTTCATGGTAATTTTGCTCTGTATTTGTGTTTTCCACTTGTTTTTCTTTCTGTTATATGTACATGTCACTAGGTGATAGCTGCGTCGTTAAGTAGAACATTTGTATGAAATGACAGACTGGCAAATGATGAACTACTAGAAACGGCAATAATGATATGTTAATGCTGAACTTGTTAGAAATAGTTTTTAGACACACAAATACACTTTTGAGCTTTATGTCAAGTTCAAGTTCAATAACGGAAAATTATTTGATTTCATGGTTAATTTGCTGTTGTTTTTGTGATTTTCTTTAACATTTTTATGTGTTATACATGTCTTTAGGTTCTCGCGTCGTCGTAAGTATAAAAATTTTTGAACAATTTAGTATAACATTTTGTTGAAAAATCTCAAATCCTTTTTATTCGAATTTCCATTTCCTTTCGATGTAACGAATTACGTGCTGATAAGTAAACTATCATAAAAAGTGTTCTATAGCGTTCATAAAACCAGAAAAACTGATCTGATCGCGCGCCAAAAACATATTTTGATTCAAATTGTGGTTCGTAAACGGGTTGAGTAATCAGAAACGCATATTTCCAAAACCCAGTAATTTTTCTAGAATTTTTCCTATACACGAAATTTTATAAGGTGGGTGATCACTGAAATACCACCGCTGCGCGGTTCTAACGCGCTTGTCCTCGCTAACAAGCCAGCCTAACGATAGGTAATCGGGGGTTAACGGACAGTAAAACTTCATATAAAATATATTTTTGGTAAAAAAGTTTTTCGGCGTTTAGTAAAAACTCTAGAAAAATTACTGGGTTTTGTAATTTTGCATCAGAAACCCTGGATAGTGTTAAAGGGGGATCGGTCAACTGCCGCCACCGACAACTGCAGCCACAGTTTTCGAGTCAACTGCCGCCGCTTTTTCTGAAATTTTCCGGCTGCAGTTGACTCGTCGAAAAGTGGCGTCAGTTGTCGTACGTCAACTGCAGCCACTAATTTTTTAAAAATTGTCTTAAAGTACGTTTGTGAAGACAAACAACAAGTCCAACTAAGATCCTAAAGTATCGGGGTTTTTAACTTACATTTATCTAATTACTTTACAGTACAGGAAAAAAAACATGAGACGAAACTCCCGAAGCTATATATAGCAAGTGTCTGGTTGGTGCAGCGGGTTATGTCTTGTAAAACTGTTGCCATTCACGCTCTAAAATCGCGTTTTTCTATGTTTATAACGCG
>CAXIWR010000059.1:52500-72000 GCA_964036265.1 Daptonema setosum | reverse complement strand
TGACATTTTAGTGATGAAAATCTTCAGAGAAATACAAATATGAACGATATTTTGTGCATCGTGTTCGTGTATCATAGCAGATTCAGGATAAAATATTCTGAGAATTAGGTAACTTAGATTCACAATCAAATTTTTACGTGAAAGGTTCTATGAATTGCATAAATTGGTTAGCATTTCCAACTCGTTCAGTTATTCTTCGATTTCTACGTGAGATAAAAATTAATTAGATCGAACAAGTATATTTCTATTGCACACGTGTCAATTAGTTATCATCGTTGACGCAATGATAATTAGCTAAATTATCAAAACAGAATGTTGAATAATTCTTTTTTAACCTCAGAAAATATTGGGGCGATCAACAGCACTCGATGGAATTTTCTCAATAATCTTCTCAACATTCTAGAAAGTTCTCGAAAATTCTAGAATGCCAACCTTCTATTTTCCATAACCATTTGTAGCACACGAATGCCAAAACAGATGCCAAATGTAGAAATTGTCATTAGCACGAACCAGAAGTTGTACCACTGCAGTGAGTGAGCGAGTGAGCGAGTGAGTGAGTGAGTGAGTGAGTGAGTGAGTGAGTGAGTGAGTGAGTGAGTGAGTGAGTGAGTGAGTGAGTGAGTGAGTGAGTGAGTGAGTGAGTGAGTGAGTGAGTGAGTGAGTGAGTGAGTGAGTGAGTGAGTGAGTGAGTGAGTGAGTGAGTGAGTGAGTGAGTGAGTGAGTGAGTGAGTGAGTGAGAGAGTGAGTGATTGAGTGAGTGAGTGAGTGAGTGAGTGAGTGAGTGAATGAGTGAGTGAGTGAATGAGTGAGTGAGGGAGTGAGTGAGTGAGTGAGTGAGCACCAACCTGAATTGGTAGGGTAGTGCGGAAGTTGTGCCGAAAGAACCGATCCATCTCGTTCAGTTGGTACTGAAGGCTTTTCTGCAAATGACTGACAGACTGACTGACTGAATCACTAACCGATTGACTGACTGACTGAATCACTAACCGATTGACTGACTGACTGAATCACTAACCGATTGACTGACTGACTGAATCACTAACCGATTGACTGACTGACTGAATCACTAACCGATTGACTGACTGACTGAATCACTAACCGATTGACTGACTGACTGAATCACTAACCGATTGACTGACTGACTGAATCACTAACCGATTGACTGACTGACTGAATCACTAACCGATTGACTGACTGACTGAATCACTAACCGATAGACTGACTGACTGTATCACTAACCGATTGACTGACTGACTGAATCACTAACCGATTGACTGACTGACTGAATCACTAACCGATTGACTGACTGACTGAATCACTAACCGATAGACTGACTGACTGAATCACTAACCGAAAGACTGACTGACTGAATCACTAACCGAAAGACTGACGGACTGAATCACTAACCGAAAGACTGACAGACTGAATCACTAACCGATTGACTGACTGACTGAATCACTAACCGATAGACTGACTGACTGAATCACTAACCGATAGACTGACTGACTGAATCACTAACCGACAGACTGACTGACTGAATCACTAACCGATAGACTGACTGACTGAATCACTAACCGATAGACTGACTGACTGAATCACTAACCGATAGACTGACTGACTGAATCACTAACCGATTGACTGACTGACTGAATCACTAACCGATAGACTGACTGACTGAATCACTAACCGATTGACTGACTGACTGAATCACTAACCGATTGACTGACTGACTGAATCACTAACCGATAGACTGACTGACTGAATCACTAACCGACAGACTGACTGACTGAATCACTAACCGATAGACTGACTGACTGACTGGGGTCAGTTCTTTTCACTCACTCACTCACTCACTCACTCACTCACTAACTCACTCACTCACTCACTCACTCACTCACTCACTCACTCACTCATTCACTCACCTGTGCCGGCACTTTTAGCAGGAATATGAGAAAGTTCACCACACAGACCACCGGTCTAAGTCCGGTCAGAATGGCACATATCGTATGACCGTGAAGGATGGAGAAAAATCTGAAAAAATATTACAAAAATATGAAAATAATTTCAAAAAGTGAGAAATTTAGAAACAAAAATGTCGCATGAGATTTTCCTGTTCATTGTAGTGACCGAAAAACTTTTTGGACAAAAAAAGACGAATCTGCTGTAACTTGGGTTATCGTAAGCTAATGTCGGCTCGGTCTGTCTCGCTATTGGGAATCCGGAAAACTGGCAAACCGAAAAAGCGATACATTTTGAGAAAACTTGCTAGTTTAAAAAAAGTTGAAATTTTGGGAATTAGAAAATTAAAATAAATTGAGTTAGAAATTTTAGGAAACGTTTTAGAAACCAACGCAATGTATACTTTGATGGCTCTGGCACTATAATTTACCGAGTACAGGTTGATGGCTGCGAATGCCAGTACCACGGCACGAAGACCGATTTCGCAGAAGTTACAAGAGAATTTGGCCATGTGCAGCGGTGAGATACGATACCTGGGGCCAATTTCTAAGATTTACCGACTGGTAAAGGTAAATGGTAAAGGTACTGGTACTGGTACTGGTAAAATCACTTTCTTAGATTTACCATTCCGGTATTCTGATTTTACCAGTTTTTTTGCATTTACCAGTTGCCAATTACCAATTTAGTTTCCAAGATGCACCGGTAAAGTCGATTTTACCGGAAAATTTTACCTTACTCTCAGAGCAGGGTAATATAATCTGGTAATTTGTGACTGTTAAGATGACTGTTAATTTTAATTAAATCTTTTATACAGAAACAGTATATTACAGGGTAAGGAGGGTTTAATGAAATTTTTTCATGTTATAACCCGTTATTTGATGGGATTTCAAGCTCCAGAACGAGGAGTAACACGACAGCCACTATGGCAGTACATAACAAAGCAAGAAAAACCATGCAAAGCAGCTACAGAATCGTTCACGTTTCACATACGTATGTGTTGTATAAAAGTCTACCTGTTTTAAAGCGATTTCTCCAAATCCCATTATAAAAGTTTCGAGTTTCTCTCAAAAATTTTAACGAAACATTCCCAGTTTTTTTACGTCAATGACCGTAGCTGATTGAATACTGTCCCCACGAGCTCTATAATACTGTAATTTCGATTCGATCAACGTTTAATCAACCACAGCTCACATGACACGGCCGGATCCGACCCGAATGCCAAATCGACCGAAAAAATTTCAGCTCCTTTTTGGCTCTTTGTGGTATCAAAATTCGTGAAAAAAATCAGTGATCAAGATTATGTAAAAGAAGACACACAAAAGTTTCGGTTTTGTATCAAATAAAATCGCACAAGTTCGCACAAGTTCGCACATGAATGACATGATGTTTCATCAAAACCATCAATTTACCAAATCACTTTTTTAGAAAATGGTAATTCATTTTAAGGTACTGGTAAATGGTAAAGGTAAATTTTACCAGAAAAAGTACCAGAGTAAAAAATACATATGTATTCTGGTACTTTTTTACCATTTACCTTTACCTTTACCATTCGGTAAATCTTAGAAATTGGCCCCAGTAGTGAGTGGGTGAGTGAGTGAGTGAGTGAGTGAGTGAGTGAGTGAGTGAGTGAGTGAGTGAGTGAGTGAGTGAGTGAGTGAGTGAGTGAGTGAGTGAGTGAGTGAGTGAGTGAGTGAGTGAGTGAGTGAGTGAGTGAGTGAGTGAGAGAGCAAGTGGGTTGGTGAATGAATGAATTTTAAAAGAAATGTTCTCCTGTTCAATGTAGACTCGGTCGCATCTTGTGCAACAGTTTGGTTCCAGCATTTGCAGTGTTTAACCCCCATATCACAGAAACTTTTGGCATTGGGTGCCTAAATTGGTGCATATTTATGCAAGAAAACTTTGAAGTTCTATAACTCACGTGAGAATTGGTTTTAAATTGAAAACTTTTGTTCAGAGGTCGTCTAATTTTACACATGAGAAAAATAAGAAACTCAAAACAAACACAATATAATGCATTGAAAATGGTATGGCAAAACTTTGTGCACTGCTGCTTTTGACAAATGCGTCCTTTGGCACCTGGTCTCGGAGCGAAAACTGAGTGCGATATAAAATGCATGTTTTCTATCCAATTTAATGTTTTTACTTTGAGTTTTTCGTGATTGCATTATGAGGAAAAAAAACGAACTTTCATCTGAACAAAAGTTTTTTATTTTTAACCGATTATATCGTGAGTTATATAACTTCAAGTTTTTTGCATAAAGATGCACCAATTTAAACACCCAATGCCAAAAGTTTCTGTGATATGGGGGTAAGAGTAATAAAACATATTCACTCACTCACTCACTCACTCACTCACTCACTCACTCACTCACTCACTCACTCACTCACTCACTCACTCACTCACTCACTCACTCACTCACTCACTCACCCTGTAATATTCTGAAGATGGGCCTCATTCTGCCCATCAGTGTGCTGCCATAGGTTCCAGAGCTGATGGCAAACAGAGTGGATGTTGGATCCATGAACATCGTGGGAGACTTGCCAGTAGAGAGGGGCACATCTGTAACACTTGACTGACTGACTGACTGACTGACTGCCTGACGCAGATTTCCATAAGCTACCCTTTTTTCAAAAAACATTCGTACTAAACACCAAATTTTTCCTTTCGCACAAATGGTCACTTTGTGTCGATTTGTGTGAAAAAAAAAGATTTTTCATCTGACTGAAACGAAATCATGAAGTTTATCAGGAGCCTAACTGAACTTTCTGCAGAAAAACTGATTCTTAAATATGTGCCATATTTAATGATACATTTAGTAATATTAAATTCGGTTAAAGCAAATCCTGTTTGCCAAGATGACGCCCATGAAAGAACCCTCAGAAATAGTTAAGACTTGTAATAGTTTGAAACAATCTACGGAAAAGAAAACATCACTACGCCTTATCCCTTCATGTTTATTTATGACCGTTAGGACAACAACCGTCGTCTTGTTCTGCTCAATTTATTTGCTTAGCTTACGTTATTTTTATCACTTTTTATTCAATTTTCTGTATAATGTTATTCAATTCAGTGTAATTTTTACCTCGATTGATTCGAAGCCAGCCAACTCATTGAACTCTGAAATTAATCGATTTCCAACCATGATCGAGACGGAATATGAAGATGATGAAGACTTCATAATCATTGAGTCGCATGCTTCAACCTCAGACAATGAGAATGTAGAGAATGAGGAAAAGTGCGATGAAAAACCATCCGACGACTTTGTAAAAAGACTGAGTCTTTATCCCGAATTGGGAAAAGTTTTCCAAACAAGATATTCGAAATCTCATAAGTTTCTGATCCGGACGGCTGGTAAATGCAAAGAAGATGTGAAGATGTGGGTGCGACGATTCTCGGACGTCACTGCAACCAATTATATCGTGAAAACCACGGACCCTGGCAAAAACAAGATTCGGTACGTCTGTGCATTCTCTTCAAAAAACAAAAAGCTGGTGAACGATCATCATGCTGCCCGAGACAAGAACTGTAATGCATCTTTATGTTTTTCTATCGGTAGTGAAGAAGTGCAGATGTCTGTCAAGGTCAACTGGTCCCATAATCATGTGTTAACCAACAAACGGAATCTCAGCATGCTTCGGGTTTCATCTGAGGTTAGCTGCAGTCTTTAAACTAAAATGAATGTACATTTGAATTTCTGTTGCAGCCATTTTTCAAAATGAATGGATTAATCGTCGAAGTGGCTCTTTTAAAGTCCACGATAAATACAATAAGATTGAACGTGCAGATTGAGTTTTTGAAACATGTGTCAAGTGGAGAACTGTTTGATTGCTACATATCACATCCCAGACTCCATTTTATGAACAGAGAGCTATCAGATATACTTAATGGGAAGGGAGCGTCATGTAACTTAAGTAAGATGATCTTTTTTTGTTTCAGACAGTAGATCGGTTCGAGTCCTATTTCGCGGATGGTGATGATGTTGGATCTTCAATGCGACGAAATCTGGAGTACTTGGAGTCAGAGTATCCCGGCGAACCCAGTGTCAGGGACAATGGCCAGCTTTCACCACCTAGTCGAGTGGTTCGTAATCTATTCAACAGATTCGTGAGTCGAACGCTGGGCGGCTTTGAACCGGGCAAGATTATTGAGGTTGGCTTTTAAAAAATACTGATGGCTTCTTTAATCCCTTGACGTTTTCAATACTGGCGGCGTGGCGTAATAAGGTGGCGTAATTCTGTGTTATCGTATCCTATCTCTTTTGTTTTTGTTATTCCGTTTTCAAATCTCTCGTTCATCGTGAATCGTAATTTATTATGACTGATAATGTGCCACCACGCAAAAAAATTGCGGAATACAAATCTTATTTCAATCGCTTGCATTGGTTATTGTGTAACAAGTATTTTTTTTTGTTTCAGAAGATTGGTACCATGAAACAGCAATGGCAGGAAAACGGTGGTTTCGTCGCATGTAACAACTCTCCATTCATTGTTGTTTGCGCAACACCGGTTATGGTCCGAACATGGGACTTGTTCAACCCCAACAGCGTTATATTTTGTGACTCAACCAGTAAATTAGACTCCACCGACGTGAAGGTGACACTTTTCGTGCTCAATACTCCGGTCGGGGGCCTTCCATTGTGCTACGTTCTCACATGTTAGTCTTGAACCTAATTTGCGTAACGTTATTTTGATATGAATCTTTGAAAAATGCCACTTTCGGACATGTCTAGACGAGAGTTTAAGTTTATTAGGAACGAAAATGAAAACATAAAGTGAGGCTATACTTTTTCTCAATTTTGCGCATGCCGGCATGGTGATTTAGGAATTATCCTCTTTTATTGTTAATGACTAAGAATTAAGCGTTTACATACGAAAATCAAGCCTAGGTATTAAATGATCTTATAGTTATTACGTTACATTGATTTTGAAACCCTTGCTGACCGCCGATAACTTCACAATGAAATTTTTTTTCAGATGCCGAAACGGAAGAAGTTTTCACGCCTGCCTTCGAGATGGTCCGGGAAAGTGTGTTACGCAATCGTACACCGGCGTCATTCATGACCGACGACTGCCAGTCGCTGAGAAACACAATAAAATCCGTATTTCCCGAGGCCAGGTCATACGTCTGCGTTTTTCACAAATTACAGGCCGACTGGACATGGCTGCTGAGCAAGCCACAGCTGAAGGTTATTGATTTTAGACTTCCAGCAGCATCAATGTTCAACACTTTGAATTCATTGTCTTCAAACTAACGAAGGGCTTTGCACATTTTGTTGTTGGAGTTTCAATTTTTCTCATTCCATGATTTCCTCATTAACAGCACTTTAAAAAACCTTCAGTTTTCCCAGTTGTTCAGGATATTTTTGGAAGCTTAAATGTCGTAAAAACAGTCAAAGTTTTTCAACATAACTTATAAGAAAATGTTAATAAATGCGGAAACGAAGGTTATATTTATCGACCATTTCAGCGAGTGCGCCAGTCCTTAATGCAGCTGATACGCACGTTCATCATGAGTCCGGGTGAGGAAGAGTCGGAAAACGCCTACAGCATCCTGATGAAACGCACGAAACGTTACCCAGATCTGCATGCTCGACTGGAGAAAGCGCATTCGGGAAGGTTGGTAACTCAACTTCGTTGTGAGTTAAATAATTCGGAAACAAAACAATTCAGTTTTAATACAGTTTCCATTTTCTAACGAGTTTAACCGATTGGTTCCAATTATTTCGAAATGAAAACCTGGCTACTTTATTCTAAAATTACCATTCACATTTTTGCTTATTTTAGGATGACATACTGCGTGTGCACTCGGTCAGCAGAGCTGTTTGGGCAGCAGACAAACAATCTTGCAGAGAGTGCTGTGAGATGCCTGAAAGAGTCGGTTGGTTAAAAGTTCAGATATGAATATGACCTGTTGCATTAGCTTGTTGTATGGTCGCAGAAATACAGGCTGAGTCTTGGCGAAAGATGCGTGAATTTCCGATAAACAACGTAACGTTTTTGATCTATGAGTATTTCGCCTTAACAGGGAAGAAAAATTAATTTGATCTGATGATATCTTCAGCGACAAAAATCTGACACCTTAAAACATTAGGTTGATTATCGAGAATTCACGCAGCTTTTCGAAACAATAATTCATTTTCGACTATACCAACTGTGAACCATTTTTAATACATTTATGATGAACGGTTCAGGTAAATTAATTTCAGTGACAAGAAACTCTGAAATAAGTTACATATATATGTAGACGCAACCATTCATTGATTGATTATAAATCTCATATTATATATTTGCTCGATCGCATAATTTTTCAAATCAACTCATCAGGTGCCTGTAGCATAGAGCTAGGCATAATCTTTTAAATGTTGCTGAAAAAGTGATATTTGATGTGCTCGATAAGCTATCCTATATATAAGTTGCCGATTCGAAACCTAATGTATAATTTCAAAAAATTCTTTACAGATAATGTTCCGTCGACGATCACATAACCCAGTCTCACTGTTGGCATCGGTGATGCACATGGGATTCTTGTACTACCAAGGGCGGCTTAGCGACTATGCTACCGGTCGCAACACGAAATCGTTCACCGAGCATGCGAAGCTGACAGCCGTTTCGAAGTACATGGCCCAGTTAACACTGCTTCCCGATACCAACGGCAACTATGAGGTTGGTTATTTTTATGATTCTCTTGCACCATTTGTAATTCAAATGACGCTCAATTCTTTTTTAACCGGAATTCAAGAGAAAGTTGGGAAAATAAACGAATAAACAATTTGGGAGTGAAACGGACTCATGTTGATTGGCTCTTGTTGATACCCGATAACGGACTTCTATCAAGGCCGAGTTTCCAATTACGTTGTTAAATGAATAAGGTTTTGTATAGTTTAATGGTAATTATGTGAAAACAGTTAAATAAATACATTGTTGTAGGTGCCATCATCTTGCGGCACCAGTGTGTACACGGTCGACACCAAACGTGGGATTTGCACTTGTTACGTGGGTATGACCGGTCGACTGTGTAAGCACGTACACGGCCTGAAGAAGCATCATAACGTGACGATCGGTGGCCGAGTCGACCCAACAACTGCGGTAGTTCGACAACAGATGTCGTATCTGGCTTTCGGACGAACAGAAGACCTCATCAATTACTTGTTCGACAATATTGAAGGTTACTTATCAATAGGTTTTATACAATTGAATGTGGATGACGATTTAACATCTTTATTAATAATAGTTGAAGTAAACGAAGTTTATGAATATCAGATTTCCCTGGTTTTCGCCTCATTTCATTATTTTTTTTTATCTAGGTGATAAAGATCACAATATAATGATTTTTTTTTCCAGAAGCTTCGGATAACGTCGCGGCACCTTCGACGTTTCAACAGCTGCCGGCGGCCGCGAGTGGTCAACAGGTGCCAGCCGAATCAACTGAAGAACTGGTCGAAGAAGCAACCACGAAGTTTCGATCGATACTAATCAAATCGGGCCGGAATGCTACTTCGTTGCGACGACTATTGAAGACGATGGCCAAAGCACATCCGAATAAGGTCGTCGAAGCCATTTTCTCCTGTCATCTGCATCCAACTCATCAGGCTAGGGGTGCTATACCCGTCATGCCGACCAGTGTCGGAAGACGAACGCACAACAAGATTAAGGGCAGGGCAGCTGTGCTGAAGGGCAGACCGCGCCATGATTCGAAACCCGTGTTACGCTCTCGCAAGCCGCATCGTTTGGCTAGCGCGGTCGCAAAGAATACCACCAGTGCTAGGTGGTAAATAATCTTGGTTATAAGTCTGTTCAATTTGTTTGACTAACAGTCAATCAAGGTTTTATTCTCGTTGAAAGCAAATTGTTCTCAATCACCAAAACCATTTCGTGCACCAAGATAACTTACCACTTATTATATTCATGTCAGAAAAAAATATATTAGATAAAATGCAGATAAATATTTCATTCATGTTAGATACATAAGTCTTCCATAGAATCTCCATACGTGAATAGATAGCATGTAAATAACCCAAACTATTTTCGCCACATCTTGCCCGTTGGTGATTTGCGCATTTCCACCACATTTCGTCTTGTCCTGTTGGTATTTTTGCTCCATTGCTCCATTTGCTCATTTATACACTAGCGGAAGAGAAGGGTGGGAAAAGTGGAATTCCCCCTCTTTGGCGATTTCAAAACGTAGAATTTGTTCCCTAAGGTGTAGGTAAAATGGCCTGAAAACTTCCGATTCCCCCCTCTTTGGTGAAATTCCCCTCCCTTTGGAGGATTAGCTCATCCGCCAATGCATTTATATCATCATTTTTGTGACCAAATAATTTTCACCCTTATTCTCCTTTATTCAACAAATCCTTTCAACTGCTAAATTTTTTTCCTTTTCACCGTCTGATACCGATTTCATTCATTGCTTTTAACTTGATTTCAAATTTTGATAATAAATAAAGGAAAGTGGTCGTAAATTTTATTCCGAAGAAAATTCATTTAATGAAGACAGTTCGAGTTGTTTTCGAGCTCAGGAAAATGACTATGAAGCTGAAATAAATCACGGATTATCATATGGATAATTAGGTGTAGGCGTGGTGAACACATCTGTAGGTAGTAGTAGTAGTAGGTGGCACATGTGTTGATGTACGGATGTTGCACACTGTAACGAAACAAGTTTGTGAATCTACGTTAGAAACATGATAACGATCACACCATTCCGTAACGTATAAATTAAACATCTAGACCAAGAGTCAGTTTGTACTCGAAAAAATTACAAGAGATTTTTTTAAAAACGCTTTCTTTACAAATCGTGAACCGACATGGCAATCACCATCACCACCTTTCTTCACCAAACAACTTAATTCATTAATAACAACAAATGCAAGTTTTATGTGAATGATTCTTAACATTTAAATTCTCTACAGATGATTAATATTGAACAACAACTCTCGAATCACCAACAGTCTCTTGCCGACTCAACAACGAGTGTGCTGGTCACCATGCTGCCCAAAAAAGACACAAAAGCGCGATTTGAACGACAGCCAACATCAACCCGAGTCGTGCACACACACCAACAATATGCAATTCTAGATTTTTTATTACAGAACATCAGCAAAAAAAATCCAGGAAAGCTTGACAAAACCTAAGCATACAATAAAAAAAGTCTCAATAAAATTCGTCAACAACAAAAACAACCTTCGACAACAATAATACTAACAAACCCGTTGTTATCGTTAGCGCCGACGACGCCGTGATGTTTTTTGGCGTGCGATCCGATAAAGTAGACCCGTGGATGGTTGTAGACCTGCAAACAAATATGAATTTTGAATGAAAAAAACACCACCAACTGACAGATAAAAACTTTTTTTGTTTGTTTAGTTGGTGAAGCTTAATGCGTGTGTCCTGGTTGTATACCGGATGGAACATGGACCGGATGCCGCATGGATCGGATATCAAGCAAGAACTGAGATCTGTCATACCATATTTGTTATATCTACTGTTCTTGTATCCTCACAATTACAACCCATATTACAACCGAATGAAAATAAAAAAAGTAACTGACCAATGTGATGACTTTCGGGAGATCCTTGATGAACTGCTTGCGGCTGGTGACGACGGCCACGGCCACATAGCGGATGATGTGCGGACACAGCACTTGGAGCACATTCAGGTAGCTGTAAGGAAACCTTTTATTTAATTTTATGGGATTTCTTTATTACTGAAGCCATTACAGAGCACTAATACCATATAAGAATGATATTTTCATGATGGTCAGAGGTGGAATAAACTGACGGGCAATGACACAAACCCTAGAGCAACACGTCAAGATCTGCGTCTCGAGTCACACCACCAGTTTTCGAGGCTTACGCTCTACACTCAATACTAAAACTCACTCCTTCTGTCCAACAACGACTCCATGTTTTCGTGCTGAAAAAGTTTCCCCTTTCACGGATTGATAACAAACGAAAATTATCTAACGTCTGATTGGTCAAGCACATATCGAAGACTTCATCGCGTCCCTTGTCTTCGTTGAAGGCAATCCACAGATTCCAGTGAATCAACCAAGCGCGTTGTTGCAGCAGTTCCAGCTCCGTATTAAAATGCTGCAAATAATTATTTGTAATTTGAAAAATTTATTCTTTAATTCATTTAAAGAAAAATACTTCTTACTAACTTACTACAATAGCGTTTTACTTCATTTCATTGGCTTGACTAGCATGTGATCGGTCTTACAAGTTACGCGGGATCGACAAGAAAAAGGAAAAAAATAGACGGAAAATAAAACTATGGCGTAACTACGACACGACATGAACGAAAACTGTCCTACACGAGATTTCAAAAACTAGGAGCTGAAAAAAAGGAATGAATAAGCATTTAATAAATGATTGATGCATTGCATTTTTTTCAAACCAACATTGTTGTTGATATACGAGCGCAATCTGGCCACATCTTCCTTGGCCACGTGCCAGAACTGCAGCAGAATCTCCCTGGCCAGCTTGCCCCACATCGCGTTCACGTGGTTTGGGTGGTTCGGGATCTGACATGAAAAACTCTGATAACATCATATATTTACGTCGTGGAAAATGAAAATTAGTTATTCATTTTATATACCTTATCTGAATAGTCAAGATTGAAGTGATAATTGAACTCATGCTTCAAATGGAGACAATAAAATAGCGATCCATGCCGATCAAATAACAGATAAACTGAAATAATATTTATAAAAAGAGTTCTTTTCCTGAAAATTGGGCAACATTGCAGTAATTCTAAATGAACCATGAAGAAAACTCACCAGATATCGATAGAAGTTCAGGTACTCGTTGGCGGCGGCGTAGAACCCGCATTCGTACTGGAAGTTGGCGAACTGATAGAGCAGCTCGGTCATCTTCTCTTTGAACTGAAAAAGACCAGTTTATTATTGAAAAAGAAATCTAGTTAAACGCTTAAGTTGGAATTGCAAAATTATTATAATTACAAATAATATTATAATCATCAAAGACCTCCTTGAAAGCTTTGTGTCTCAACCCGGGGTTCGAACCACGGCAATATAACTTTTAATTTGTCCCTAGGACGAGTTGGCACAGCCCATAGGCATAGCGGACGAGAAGGGGGGGAAAGTGGAATTCCCCCTCTTTTGCTGTTTCAAAAGATAGAATTTGTTCCCTAAAGTGTAGGTAAAATGACCTGAAAACTGCCGATTCCCCCTCTGACGAAATTTCCCTCTCTTTGGGGATTTAGCTAGTACGCCTATGGGCCATAGGAGCATATGCCCGCTCATCCATGTATGCCGTAACATAATTAGTACGCATATGCCGATCCAAACGTGCCAAAAATATTAAATGCTAAAACTTAATAGTACTTACTAATCAGGTCGTTCCTGGTGGATGGTGACATGAGAAATAAAAACTGCACTAAAAACAGTTTCGCAGTTCAGAACGTTCAAAATGGACCTAAGCCAAAGTCATACAAACAATGAAATTGGCACATCTGTACTGATGTATGTGCAGAACCGCGGGATATACATATGAATAAGCCGGCACATGGCACGGCATGTGGAGCCACTAGCGGACGAGGGAAGAACGAAAAAGTGGAATTCCCCCCTCTTCGGCGAATTCGAAAAGTTGAATTTGTTCCCTAAGGTGTAGGTAAAATGGCATGAACACTGCGAATTCCCCCCTCTTTGAGGAAATTCCCCTCCCTTTGGAGAATTAGCTCGTCCGCCAGTGTGTGGAGCCAAACACACATTTCGCTTATACGTATATGGTGATCCATAAACGCCATACACACACATTTGTATTTGCCTATTTGGCTCCAAATCAACGCCTTATCAAAAAATATTAAGAAAAATCAGAAAATCACCAACCACGTTAAAGGAATATGTCATCAGTGTTATTAGCGCCGATTTTATTACGAAACTATACGACATTATGAAACTGTAGCTTTGATTATCTACCTGCAAAGAAATTAAGTGAATTATGTTTAATGAAATACTCACATAGTGGCACGGAATTCGAAGTACAATATTCGGTTTGCATAAACAATAACACATAATTTTGTGCACATACATAACACAGAGAAAATGTGGAGTGTGAAACCAGTACTACACAGATATACACACTTGCTATAATATAAGACAGACAGCGAAACAAACATTTCTTGGACAGATCGATAAAACTTAACAACATAATAGAGAAAAAACTAAGATGTTGAAACTGCAAAAAGAGCAACCGTGATGTCCGTTAATCTGGGGATCCATCGGAACAACTAGCCAGCCAGCCCAGATTCGTGTATGTACCTTAACACCACCGTTGCTGTAGATTACACCGCCCAAATTTGAATTGGCGCCTTACTTCATTGTCAAGGCCATTGAAGACTTTTAGGTAAAGCACAGATACATACATATACATACATACATACATACATACATACATACATACATATATTTATAGACTGACCGACAGGGAAGCAGACAGACAGCCATACAGACAAGCAGACAGATGGACAGACAGTTTTATGCATTTCATCGTTATATGTGACGTGGTAATTTAATTACTAACTGGCTAATGGGATAACGACAAAAAAAGATAAATATTCCTGCATACACTTTCCATGTCATCGCGATATGGGAAAAATTCTTGAAAACGAAGTTTCTATTTTATGGTATAGTCGAATTTTTTGGTTACGCCTTTTTTCGGGAATTTTTTTGTGTGTAAAACCTTTCCCTCACCCAGCAATTTGGGGTAAGAAGCAGCAATTTGGGGTTGATAAGAAAGTTTTACACAAAAAAAGTTCCTAAAGAAGATGATTACGACTCTTTTTAGGAACTGTTGTGTGTAAAACCTTTTTATCAACCCCAAATTGCTGCTTCCGACCGCCAATTTCTGGGTGAGGGAAAAGTTTTACACACAAAAAAATTCCCGAAAAAAGGCGTAACCAAAAAATTCGACTATATGCGTTAAATTCTCGAGGCTCTACTTTGATTTGAAGTTTTTCGATATTTTCCTTGTTTCCTTTTTGCAGTTACGTTTTCCTAAATTAATCGTTATTGTACGTTAGATTTAGAATGTAATAATTTCTTTAAAATTTCCAAGGCTGTCTTTTTGAATTTGGGCCCAAATTTCGTGTTTCGAGGTCATTTTGTCGAAACATAAATTTGGTGCTTGGTACATTGTTTTTTTGAAAAAGGGGTAGCTTATGGAAATCTGCCTGACTGACTGACTGACTGACTGACTGACTGACTGACTGACTGACTGACTGACTGACTGACTGACTGACTGACTGACTGACTGACTGACTGACTGACTGACTGACTGACTGACTGACTGACTGACTGACTGACTGACTGACTGACTGACTGACTGACTGACTGACTGACTGACTGACTGACTGACTGACGGACTGACTGACTGACTGACTGACTGACTGACTGACTGACTGACTGACTGACTGACTGACTGACTGACTGACTGACTGACTGACTGACTGACTGACTGACTGACTGACTGACTGACTGATTGCCTGAATGACTGACTGACTGACCGACCGACTACTCTACTGAATCAGAAGTTCAAGACACTATGACTGACTGACTGTCTATTGGTTTACCGTTATCAGCAACACAAAATCAAAACTTTGAGAGCCACCACATCAGATTTGCCTGTTTTGATTGTTCTCTTGACGGGCGATATGGTTAGCTTTTTCCCCGTTGTGATAAATGGGGGGCCTATTTGAGCACCCATCAAACCGATCATCAGCAGCAACAACAACAACAACAACAACAACAACAACAACAACAACAACAACAACAACAACAACAACAACAACAACAACAACAACAACAGCAACAACAATGTGTTGTGATAAATGAGTGGTCAATGCATGCATGTAACCGACCTATTTGAGCACCCATCGAAACCCATTAACTGATTATTAGATATTCAGTGAGTCAACAATCAACATCAACAACAACAACAACAACAACAACAACAACAACAACAACAACAACAACAACAACAACAACAACAACAACAACAACAACAACAACAACAACAACAACAACAACAACAACAACAACAACAACAACAACAACAACAACAACAACAACAACAACAACAACAACAACAACAACAACAACAACAACAACAACAACAACAACACATTTTCCGCTGTGATAAATGCGTGGTCGTTGTATGTAACCGGCGCCATTCAATTATCTATCAAAACTCAATAACTTATCTCATTATAGCCGATTCAGAGATTTTTGTAGCTTAAAGTTTGTGTGTAAACTTTTTCTATTATGAAAATTATATTACATGTGGTATTCGAAATATAGACCTGTTGGAACAGGATGACGATTGTAATAAATAAATTATGTCTTCGCCTAAGTATACATATACTGCTCATGTTTCATTATGCAATACGTTGTAACACTTTCGATCATTGTTGAAGGAGAGAAGTCTTACTGGGGAAATTGGCTGCGCTCACCTCTTCGAGGCAAGAGATATGTAATTAATTCAGAAACATGCATAAAAATATTAGAATGACGGGTTATTATACTGAAGATCAAAATACTTCAGAATTGAAAAAAATCCTTTGTTTTGAGCCATTTCCAGAATTTGAAATCTCGTATGCAACTGGCACTGAAGGAAAAATCTTAATGATGTAGTTTTCTTTGCTTGTAAACTCGATTCCGATTTTTTGCATAATCAATCATGAGCAGTATAAAGGGATTGGAACATTCTAAAGGGGCTTTAAGAGTAAAAAGGGAAATAAAAAGAAAAAGAAAATGGGAAATAAAAAGAGAAGAGAAATTTTGTTTCTAGGAGCTATTCTTCGATGAAATGTTTACACTTTAACTATCCTTTTACTTTTCATTTACTTACATTTTTACTCTGAAAGCACCCTTAACCTTCTACATGCATAGATTGTAAGAATAAGCTATTCAGTAAAATTAATTAGCTCAAATAGCACGCGCGAAAACTTTTTGAAAAAAAAACCCTGGAAGGAAAGTTAAATAGAAAGAAAAAGCGGTAATTAAACTGTAAAACATTTCATCGAATAAAAGTTCGCAGGAACAAAATAGAGGTTTTCCCTCCAATGTTTTACAAGTTATTTACCTTTTCCTCTCCTTTTTACTTCCCTTTTTATTCTGAAAACATCCTTATACACCGATATCTAACGTTGTATTGTTCTTCTATCGAGCGGACTGTTCCATTTCTTCTCGAATCTTCGACGAGTTTGCTGATCCCTTATTGACATGATTTTAGGTCGATGATTGTCGACTAGTGAATGCAGGAAAAAGCGTTCTCACAAAAAGTTGCAATGTTCAACAAGTATGTACATGTTCAACAAGTACATGTGTGAAATTCTGTCTGAAAATTGCTATAAAGATTTGCATACAACCCCAATCGGATTCAATAACCTTTAGTTTTTACTGATACTTATTGAATATAAGATGTCATTATGTTGGGGCTATGGCTTAGTGATAGGGTTAGGCTTATTAAGGGGCTTAGGCTGAGTCATGGGGTCGGGGTTGTGTGCAACTCGTTCTAGCATGTGTCGAACTGCGTGTGAAACCCGTTTGACGTGTCTCCAAAACGTAAATATCGCCTAAAATGACTGAAAATGAAACATTACAAGCCTCAACTCAACTCTGTTGAAACCATAGTTTAACACGACAATGACAGTGAAGCATGGGGTGATGATGATTGGTGCGTGTGTTAACACACTGGTTGTCTGATGTTTCATGATCAGTCACTTTGATACACATCTCGGTTTAAAGAAACAACATACAGACGGAACCGGGATACAACCCAACTTTGATCGAGCATAACAACTTGCTTTATAGTCACTGGTGAACGAGTCAAATCTTCAAAAGGAGGGGAACTTTCCAAACAGGCCCACTGGCTGAATTAAGGTCATTCTACTTACACCCTAAGCAACAAACTCTATTTTTTTATACTTCCGAAGAGGGGGGAATCCCACTTTCCCTCCCGTTCTCGACCGCTAGTGATGCTCGGATAACTTATCCGAGTGAGATATGGGATGTACTTTGTCAAACAGTATAAGAGACCCCAGCCCATTTTCCCCTTACAAGTATAGGCCAAAATGGGCAAGGGGTCTATATTCTAAAATCATAAAAAACCGCAACATGAACAAAAGGCTTGTTGTGTAGTCGAAAATGAAATACTGTTCCCAAAAAGCGTCATTTTTTCTATGCCATGCATATTTTCAATGTACCAAACTCTGGAAAGTTAGTGGCAAATGAGAGACTAAAAGTCCACTGTTTTGTTTAATCTCAGTGAAAGATAAACGAAAAAGAACATGCGAAAATATTATTTTTACCAAAGAAATGTTCTAAAGAGTCTTTTAATGTTTTCATGTAGTTGTGATAATGTTGGTTTGGTCTTCGACTAATTATCGGAAAATATTATCAAGAAAAGTATAGATCATAACACTCTCAAATAAATCTTAAAATTATATTACGTTGGAGAGTTTCTACAGTTCTTTTCTATATCATGTACAGAAGAAAAAAATATACTATAATGCAGTTTATCTAAAAAGATACTATGCCATAAATTATCTCGTCCATTGTGTACGAATTCCCACGGGTTTTTAATTCCAATGTTCTATGCCATTCCGTTTTTGTTGTTGTTGTTGTTGTTGTTGTTGTTGTTGTTGTTGTTGTTTTTGTTGTTGTTGTTGTTGTTGTTGTTGTTGTTGTTGTTGTTGTTGTTGTTGTTGTTGTTGGTGGTGTCTTTGTTTAATTTCATCTCGTGGACATTCAAGCTTTGATTTACCCCACATGTCACGAATAAAAGCTATGGTTTTTCAGGGACACGGTATATTTATTAGTCATGTCACAACAACAACAACAACAACAACAACAACAACAACAACAACAACAACAACAACAACAACAACAACAACAACAACAACAACAACAACAACAACAACAACAACAACAACAACAACAACAACAACAACAACAACTAACGTGCACCCATATTGTCATCCGTGTCTTCATCCATACCCGAATAATACAAATTATTATAAAGAGGCGGAGTTCTTTCCATTTGTTTTTATTATATTTAGTTTGTAGCGAAAAAAAATTTTCAATCAAAATTCAGTTTGAAATGTTGAAATATGAGATGGTTAATTTGTCAAATAGAATTTCTCGCCAAAATGGGAAACGTTACCGAATAATGTGAAATTCGACCAATCCTGCAAATTTTTGTAATTTTTTATAGAGAACGGTCAGTTGATTATCAAGGACCAATATATTCAATCTACTACACGGAATGTAAAAATAAAAAAATTAAAAATCCGCAATAACACACATGAAGGTGCGGTATAGCTGTTTTCAATAAAACTTATACAGCTGATGTTTCAAAGTTGAAAAAAAACACCAGTTACACTATAAATGTACAAAAGACACTTATAGGCCTCGTAATTGTTAATAAGAAAACCCAATATGTGGCACAGAAAATTTCTTACTCCAGAGAATCCGGTTCTGGACTTGAGAATATGGTTCTAAGAAATTTTAAAAAGTGGATA
>CAXIWR010000059.1:37500-47500 GCA_964036265.1 Daptonema setosum | reverse complement strand
CTCCACCCCTCCAAAGGGAGGGGAAAATCTTCAAAGAGGCGGAAAGTTTGCAGTTTTTAGGCCATTCTACTTACACCGTAGGATGATATTTTACCTACAGTTTAACAAAATCTGCTTTTTCAACTTATAAAAAAGGTGAGTTCCACTTTTTCCTCCACCTCATGGATCAAGCCACGGAAGTACAGAATTAAACATTATACGGCTGATGGATCAATCCACTGACGGACGAGTTAATCCACCAAAGGCAGGGGAAAATCTTCAAAGAGGCGGAAAATTTGCAGTTTTTAGGCCATTCTACCTACACCGTAGGATGATATTTAACCTACAGTTTAACAAAATCTGCCTTTTCAATTCGTAAAAAAGGTGAATTCCACTTTTCCCTCCACCTCATGGATCAAGCCACAGAAGAACAGAATTAAACATTATACGGTCGATGGATAAATCCACTGACGGACGAGTTAATCCTAAAAAAACAGGGAAATTTCATCAAAGAGGTGGAAAATTTGCAGTTTTTATACCATGACACCGTGCGATACTATTTTACCTACAGTTTAACAAAATCTGCTTTTTCAACTTGTAAATAAGGTGAATTCCACTTTCCACTTCCTTGTGGATCAAGCCACGGAAGAACAGAATGAAACATCCTACGGTTGATGGATCAATCCACTGGTGGATTTCCCAACCCCTCCAAAGGCAGGGGAAAATCTTCAAAGAGGCGGAAAATTTGCAGTTTTTAGGCCATTCTACCTACACCGTAGGATGATATTTCACCTACAGTTTAACAAAATCTGCTTTTTCAACTTGTAAAACAGGTGAATTCCACTTTTCCCTCCACCTCATGGATCAAGCCACGGAAGAACAGTGAACATCGTAAATGAAAACAAAATGGCAGGAGTAACGTGAGAACCTAAAAAATTGAGAAAAATGGCGTTTCGACCCCAAGTTTGATGGGCCGGGCCTCATCAACTGGCGGACGACCCAAACATTCAAATGATGGAGAATTTCACCAAAGAGGTGGAGACTTAGCAGTTCTTAGGCCATTTTACTTACACCTTGAATGGTGTAATGCTGCTTTTTGAAACTGCCGAAAAAAGGGGGAATTCCACTTTTACGTTCCTTCATCGTGGATGAAAACAAAATGGTGGGAGTAACGAAAAAGTTGAGAAAGATGGCGTTTCGGCCCCAACTGATAGGCCTTATCCACTGAAGGACGAGTCAAATCTCCAATAGGAGGGAAATCTTTCCAAAGAGGGGGAATCGGCTGACATAATGCAATTTCCCCTACACCTTGTGGAACAAGTTCTACTTTCTGAAACCGCCAAAGAGGGGGAAATTCCACTTTTCCCACCTGTTCTCGTCCGCTAGTGAATCAAGCTACAGAACAGTGCGTCGTAAATGAAAACAAAATGGTAGGAGTAACGAAAAAGTTTAGAAAAATGGTTTTTCGACCCCAACTGATGGGCCTTATCCACTGGCGGACGACCCAAACCTCCAATAGGAGGGGAATCTCTCCAAAGAGGGGAAAATTGTCTGAATATATGCAATTTCCCCTACACTTTGTGGAACAAGTTCTACTTTCTGAAACTGCCAAAGAGGGGGGAATTCCACTATTCCCACCTGTTCTCGTCCGCTAGTGAATCAAGCTACAGAACAGTGCGTCGTAAATGAAAACAAAATGGTAGGAGTAACGAAAACGTTGATAAAAATGGCGTTTCGGCCCCACCCCAACTGATGGGCCTTGTCCACTGACGGACGATCCCAACCTTCAAAATCTGGGGAATCTCTCCAAAGAGTAGGGAATTGGTTGAAATTAAAGCCGTTTTCCCTACACCTTGTGGAACAAGTTCTACTTTTTGAAACCGCCAAAGAGGGGGAAATTCCACTTTTCCCACCCATTCTCGTCCGATTGTGGCCTCATCCAGTCGATGGCCAGTCCATAAATAATAAATACTGTACGTAGGTGGTGAAGAAGAAATATGAAAATGAGATTATTCAGTTGAGGCTATTCAGGATTTCATGTTACTAAAATCTCCCTGTCATGGCACATGCGGGGTTGTTGTTTGTCACTTAAAAATGTTGCCTCTGAATCATTGTATTTGTGGCAACGAGTTCATAAAAAATGTTTCATAACAAGGAACCCTGACCAATCTGTTAGGCCGAGTCAGTAATCTTTGGGACTACCGTAATTTGAAAAATGAAGGAGGGGGGTAAATAACCGTTTTCCCCAACACCAAAAAGCGCGCGCTTTTGTCGAGTCCATGAGCATCCTCATTAGAATGAAATCATTATTTTCTGATTCCATTTTCCTTGTTTGAAAAAAAATTCAAAATGTTATAAAAAATATAATTTTCGTGCAGGAAAAATTCTATTCTGCCCATATACCGTAATATTGAGGTTACGGTTGGTCCTAGAAATATCTGACTCGGCCTATGACATTTGCAGAATGCCTTGTCACTCAGACAGCTTTTTTTCAGCGCAATCGGATTTCAAATCTGACGTTCAAATTTAGCGCGTGTTTTTAAATAAAGCCCGTACGTTGTTTCTGCTAGCAAAAATGTTGCCCAAAATGTCTGATAATGAAACATGAAACAATCAGTGTTATAAATAAAACACGCATATCAATCATCATCACCCCATGCTATACTGTGTTAAACTATGGTGTGTTGAGTTGTGTTGAGGCTAGTGATGTTTCACTATCCGACGTTTTGGGCTATATTTTGCTTACAGAAACAACATACAGGGTTTATCAAGATTTCTTTGACATAAAAATTCGGTCAGCCTACGAACATTTCGATTAATTCATTGATTTCATGCGAAACGGGTCTATAGGAATTTTTTTTTTCATTGGTTGGGTTGTCTCACTCGAATCAAGACTTCGCCGGGTCCCAATCACGAATGGTGCTTGCCATAGGCATATCATGGAATCGAGTTCCAAGTCACTACATCCGATGTTCAAGGCATATTCTTTAACGACCATCAGCCAGTCAGGTCACACTTCTGTTTGACTGCCATCATAAGGCTTTTTTGTAATAATAATATAATATATTATAGACTTATAATATTTTTTGATAACAAGTAACCCCGACCAAGTTATATGACATATGCATGCAGGAATCCCAGTCACTCAAGAAGCCTTTGACGCACAATATGACGTTAAATTTAGTTTATCGAGATTTCTTTAACAGCATACGAACATTTCGATTAATTCATTGATTTTATGTGAAACGAGTCTATAGAAATAATTTTGATAACAAGAAACACTATAGAATCACGGAACTTTAATCTTACGGTAGAAATATATTTGGCTAATAAAATGGCTTTTTCGAGTTCAAGATGTCCATTGCTGCTGAAGATGAGAATTTGCTATTTGAGAACGCAATAGAGCATTCATCCGAAACACTAGCGGACGAGAAGGGGAAGGAAAAGTGGAATTCCCCCTCTTTAGGGCTTCAAAAAACTAGAGTTTGTTTCCTAAGGTGTAGGTAGAATGGCCTAATTTCTGCCGAGTCCCCCTCTTTGGGAAAATTCCCCTCCCTTTGGAGGTTTGGCTCGTCCGCCAGTGATCCGAAACACTTCACCGGATTCCACTTGCGGACGAGGAGGGGTGGGAAAAGTGGAATTTCTCCCTCTTTGGGAATTTCTCCGTTTCCAAAAAGTAGAAGTAGCTCCCTCAGGTGTAATTAAATAGACTGAAAACTGCCGATTCCCAATCTTTGACGAAATTCCCTTCCCTTTGGAGGTTTAGGTCGTCAGCCAGTGCTTTCCTTACCGGAATCATTTCTCGCAGTCTAAGCAGAATTACTTCGGATGTTTTTGTGGAAATTGTTTTGGTGCTTTCGAAATTTCAAAAAAAAACAATCCTTCCCTGTTTCATGTTTCTTACAAGAATTGGATAACATAACAACAGTGTGCCTAATCCAATGTGTGAAATGATGTTTATAGAGACAAGAATTATAAACAGGTTAAAACAACAACAACAACAACAACAACAACAACAACAACAACAACAACAACAACAACAACAACAACAACAACAACAACAACAACGCTATGGGGTGGAAAATGACCATACAGTGTTGATAAGCCCTTTGCCTTTTGTTGCCTGTCTAGTCTAGTGCGTAGAACGCCAGCCTCGAAAACTGGCAGTCCTAAGCTCGAAACCTGACTTCAGCCATAGACCATTACGCGTTGCTCCTGGGATTGTACTGTGGCCCCGGCCCGTCAGTTTGTGCAAATATCTGGCCTCAGCGAAAACACCATTCTGATATGGTATTAGTGGGCTTTAATGACTTCAGTAAGGAAGAGTTCCGAGTGAAGAAAAATACCATGATTCAGCATTCCGGTAAAGTATTAGGGGTCCTGGTTGGTTACAGTAATGAAGAGTTCCGAGTGAAGAGGATGCCCCTGATCACAAAAATCCATTAAATGTGGGCTTTGGGTGGTATTACACAAAGCCGTTAACAACCCCTCATAATGGTGTTAGAGTACATCCCATTAGTGGCAAGCGAGTGAAACCTACAAATTGAGGGGAATTTCATCAAAGAAGGGGAATTAGCAAAAATAAGCCATTTTACCTACACATTAGGGAACAAACTATACATTTTGAAACCTCCAAAGAGAGGGGAATTCCATTTCTCCCACTCTTTCTCTCCCGCCAGTTTGTCCCAGTGTGGTTATTTTTGTAGCTGTGTTGTTCTTTCGCGAACTAAACATAAACATTACTTTCGAGAAATAAAACTTTATAATTCACAAATGCACTTAGTACATAACTTTTTGATGTTGTTATACGTCTGAGAGGCTTTTATTAGAATTCTGATTTGTAAAAATTTTGACGAGGGAAAAAACGAAAGAGTAGAATTCCCCCCTCTTTGGTAGTTTCAAAAGTATAATTTGTTCCTCAAGGTGTAGATAAAATGGCCTCATGACTGTTAATTCTTCTTCTTTGAAAAAATTCCCCTCCCTTTGGAGGAATGGCTCGTCCGCCAGCGTCATGCCAGGACAGCCTATAAATTCCAAGAACATTCCTAATCTGAAACCTTGAGATAAAAATTACAGGCACCAGCGGACGAGAAGGGGAGGGAAAAGTGGAATTCCCACCCCTTTTTTAGTTTCAAAAGTATAATTTGTAGATAAAATGGCCTCTTGACTAATAATTCCCCCTCTTCAAAAAAATTTCCTCCTTTGGAGGATTGGCTCGTCCGCCAGCGCCAGGACAGCCTATAAATTCCAAGAACATTCCTACTCTGAAACATTGAGATAAAAATTACTGGTACTAGCGGACGAGAAGGGGAGGGAAAAGTGGAATTCCCTCCCTTTTTAGTTTCAAAAGTATAATTTGTTCCTCAAGGTGTAGATAAAATGGCCTCATGACTGATAATTCCCCCTCTTTGAAAAAATTCCCCTCCCTTTTGAGGATTGGCTCATTCGACACTACAAGCCAGGACCGACTATAAATTCCAAGAACATTTCTACTCTATCTTGAGAAAAAAATTACAGGCGCTAGCGGACGAGAAGAGGAAGGAAAAGTGGAATTCCCACCCCTTTTTTAGTTTCAAAAGTATAATTTGTTCCTCAAGGTGTAGATAAAATAGCCTCATGACTGATAATTCCCCCTCTTTGAAAAAATTCCCCTCCCTTTGGAGGATTGGCTTGTCCGACACTGCAAGCCAGGACAAACTATAAATTTCAAGAACATTCTTACTCTGAGGCCTTGAGATGAAAATTAAAGGTAAATAGTTTATTGGCATAGAGACAGAAACCGTAAAATTTCTAGAGGGCTACAGCTAGAATGGCTTTTTCCGGTTGCAATTTGCAATCAATAATTTCTCAGAGGCATGTTTCTCAGCTGAAAATATAACTATAGTTTTGGATGCAGAGAGAGAGTTAATTGCGCTACAGCTGAAATAAAATTACTCCTGGCAAAAGATTAGCCATTGCTAGTACTAATAAAACAAATATGTAGTTTTGCATGCGGATAGAACGTTGAATAGTTTCTTAGGACGAAACAGCTAAGAAATACAGTTGCTCGACCCCGTTTCAAAACCGTAGTACTTTAGATGCGAAGGACGATCTTTATTTCACTATATCTTTGATCTGGTACCCAACTTTGCTATTATGGCATAACAACTGAATTCAAAATCAACTGAATTAACCCACAATAATTCTCAGCTAAAACACAGTAAATAGTTTTGCATGCAGGCATAAAATAAAAGCATGAGTTAGAGTTCTTCCAAAGTGTGCGATGCCTAATGTAATATTCCAACATGTATGCATTTATGTAGTAAGCTTATTACTTCTTCATCAATTCATGAAGAACGCAAAAGAATAATAATTCATTGCTATGTTCTACAATTCATATTAAAATAGGTTAGTAATTAGTTGGCAGCAATTTTGAATGTATTTTCGTGTATAACACAATTAATTTTTTAATTCATACCATGAGACAATGGCACGGGCACCCAGTGGCGGACGAGCCAAGCCTCCAAATGGAAGGGAATCTCTCCAAAGAGGGGGAAATTGCCAGTTTTCAGGCCATTTTACCTACACCTTAGAGAACAAAATCTACTTTTCAAAACCACCAAAGAGGGGGGAATTCCACTTTTCCCTCCCCTTCTTGTTCGCCATTGATGGCACTTGGCACCTGATTTCAATCCAACCGAAAGTTGATGGCACATAGTGTGATTGTTCTGACATTACGCTTTGGTCGCGCTTTATAGTCAGGTCAGAATAATTCACTATGAAAATGTACTTCTATAGATCCAGTGTATTTTGAGTATTTTGTTGAATATTATTCTACTGAAAACATTTTATTATACGATTAAAATGAGTTGGGCTTGTTTATCACAGCCCGTATGTTGTTTCTGCATGCAAAAGTATTACCCAAAACGTCCGATAATGAAACATCAGACAATCAGTATTAACACGCACATCAATCATCATCATCCCATGATATATTGTGCTAAACAATGGTGTCAACCGAGTTGAGTTGATGCTAGTGATGTTTCACTATCAGACGTTTTGGGCATTACTTTTGCTTGAAAAAACAACATACGGGCTTTACAATAAACCAACGCACGGTCGGATCTTATTTTGTCCAAACGGTATGTTAAATGAGGATTTCGTAAAATATTTAAAAGCGCGCTTGAAACAGATTAAAAAAATTCGCGTTAAATTTTTATTATAATTGTTGCGAGAAACACTGGTCAGGCGATGGAAAGCATTGAGGTTTATACAGTTGTAATTTGAAACTGCATTAACAGATACATCACCAAACCATAAATAAAGTATGAGAAGACATCTGTTTTTGGCCTGTCGTGATAGTCAAAGTGAAATTTTGTTCATTTTCTTAAAAGGAGAAACAGTATTCTCATTCAAAACAACATTCAAACAAACACCATTCTAAAGCAGCCCACCAGTTTACTCTTACCAAGTTTTTGCACAAAAAAGAAGAAAAATAAGAAAACTAGAAATCAAGAATTCTGCAACACTTATTCTGGTATTTCTGTACCATATTCGGTAACACCTATTATCCATACCTGTACTCTCTATAACATTTTCGGAAACTTCCATAACGTTATCTGAATTTTCTATACCCTACAACATGAACATGTTCTGAGTTTCTATAAATTATTCTGAACTCTCTATAACATATTCTGAACCACCGTCAACATGAAGTCCGTCTGGCGCACTAGCGGACGAGAAGTGAGAAGGAGACGTGAGATTTACCCCTTATTGGCGGTTTCAAAAAGTGAATTGTGTATCTTCAGGTGTAGGGAAAATGGTTGAAAACCCCCTCACTTAGGTTGGACTTTTCGATGAAATCCCGCTCACTTAGGCTGGACCATCCGCCAGTGCTGCACTGGCGGACGAGCTCATGCTTCAAAGGGAGGAAAATTTTCTCAAAGAGGAGGGAATCGGCAGTTTTCAGGTCTTTTTACCTACATAATAGGGAAGACTTTATACTTTTTGATAGCGTCAAAGAGGGGAAAATTCCGCTTTTCCCTCCCCTTTTCGTCCGCTAGTGCCTGTGGGCACAATAGGGTCGATGGTTGTGTCAAATTTTCGGGCAATGAAGTCTATCAGGTTCGGAACGCGGTTCCATTTACGTGCGTCAAGTATGTGGAGAAGAGTCGTAAAATACTCTAGAACAGACCGTAGATTTCTATATTACAGAGAGTCGCATTGCAAGAGTTTTTTAAGGGTGCCTTAATAGTCGGAGTTGCAACTTATTCCGTAAACCCCTTCCAAGTCACAATTAGTTCTGAAACGTTTTCGAAAAACATTTGTTCAAACGTAATGTTTGTTTGCACTTTTGTTCAAACGCAATGTGGGAAAAAGTTGCCTGTCAATTTGAAGGCGCGCCGAAATATATTTGCAGTCAAACTGCGCGCCAGCAACTTTCTGTGTAACAAGAAAATCTAGATAGGTTAAAGTTCGAAACCGTGGTACGTGACCAATGGCGGACGAGCTGATCCTCCAAAGGGAGGGGAATTTGATCAAAGAGGGGGAATGGGCGATTTCCAGGCCATTTTATCTGCAAATTAGGGAACAAATTCTACTTTTCGAAAGAGGGGAAATTCCACTTTTCCGTTCTTCCCTCGTCCGTTAGTGGGCGTAGCCACTTTACTCAGATTGAATATTCTAACAGAAGCATGTACCATGTGATTTTGACTGTTTTCCTTTCATTTCTGCTGAAATTTCTCATAATGATGGGTTACATTGACAATCAATGTTAATTTACATGAGAAATTACTACTAGCGGACGAGAAGAAGTGGGAAAAGTGGAATTCCTCCTCTTTGACATTTTCAAAAAGCAGAATTTGTTCCCTAAGGGAAGATTAAATGTACCGAAAACTGACGATCCCCCCCCCTATTTAATGAAATCTCTCCTTCCTTGGGAATTTAGCTCGTTCGCCAGTGATCACAAAACCACATACTGAGCCTAATTTCCGGTTGGGGTTGAATCATACGACTTGAATCATTCGGGTACCTAACTCCAATTGAGTTACATAAATTGAATTCGAATTTTATCTTCAATGAACACTGGAAAATAACTTGAACAATGTTTTTAGCCACTGACCCCCATATCACAGAAACTTTTGGCATTAGGTGCCTAAATTGGTGCATCTTTATGCAAAAAACTTCAAGTTCTATAACTCACGATTTAATCGGTTAAAAATAAAAAACTTTTGTTCAGATGAAAGTTCGTTGTTTTCCTCATAATGCAAACACGAAAAACTCAAAGTGAAAAACTCAAAGTAAAACATTTAATTGGATAGAAAACATGCATTTTATATCGCACTCAGTTTTCGCTCCGAGACTGTACTTTTACTGTATGTTGACTCAACATGATTGGTCAGAGGAGAAAATGGGTTATCAACGAAGAGTTGTTTTGCTGCATGTTTTTATGTAATTGGCATAGTTAATTTGGTTCCCTGTAATCAGAGGACGCACGAGTAAAACCTACATTTGCATATGCCGGGTTCCCTGTTGCAGAGAAAATTTGTGTCGCGCAGTTTGAATGCAAATCTGCTTTTGGCGCGGGTTTTAAAAACTCAACTAAACAGCTCTATGCTATAACATGCAATCATCATGTTCACCTGGTGTTACCCGTATTGGAAAAGCTACCCGGCGAACTATTCACTAGAGGCTCTTCTCAAGAAGATATACATCATTTACATACAACAACAACAACTATACATCATTTACATACAACAACAACAACAACAACCACAACAACAACAACAACAACAACAACAACAACAACAACAACAACAACAACAACAACAACAACAACAACAACAACAACAACAACAACAACAACAACAACAACAACAACAACAACAACAACAACAACAACAACAACAACAACAACAACAACAACAACAACAACAACAACAACAACAACAACAACAACAACAACAACAACAACAACAACAACAACAACAACAACAACAACCACAACAACAACAACAACAACAACAACAACAACAACAACAAC
>CAXIWR010000059.1:5000-35000 GCA_964036265.1 Daptonema setosum | reverse complement strand
CCTTGGTGTCTTGATATTTGGTCGAAACACCACTTAAATGTTTTCCCTTGTACTTCTATGGTTTTGGGTTTTTACAAAAAGTTACATGTTGAAACTCTAAAGAAAGTGATGATAAACATTGGCTTGAGGGTGATTTCATAGTCGGAAGAAAAGTAAAGAGGGAACTAAGTTGACTGATCTGAAAAACTTTTCATCGAAGAAAATTTCCCAGGAACAAAATAAAAGTTCCCGCTCAAATGCGTACAGATTCATCACCTTTTTTAGCGGTCAATCCTGTTCCTTTTTTACTCTGAAAGGCCCTAAATGAGGATCCATAATTACTGTTTTTCTTTCCGCTGACCTTCAAAAAATTTACATTTCAACGGTTTTTAAAAGGCTGTTTCAAATCAACCATTCAGAAGGTTATATAATGAAACCACTCGGTTGCACGTACATATCTATCGCAATTACGAGCTATGTGCTCACATGTATCCAGTCTGTTAATTGACCAATAAAGCGATGATGATGACCACTAGCTAATCCTCCAAAAGGAGCGGAGTTTCTCCAAAGAGGAGGGATTTGGCAGTTTTCAGGCCATTTTACCTACACCATAAAAGGAACAAAATCTTTTTTCACTACGCCAAACAAGGGAAATTCCATTCCCCCTTTCATGGTGAATGAGAATAACTGATAATGAGCTGTTTGCCCATCCCAATATCATTTTACAAAAAACAGAGCAAAAAAAGAAACAAAGACAAACGTGGCAAAGCTGAAAAATGAGATGTCGTTAAGGCTAATTAACTCTCAGCTTGGTCGGCTTTTTATGGGGCGTGTTAGGAGTCATCATGATAATATCTCAAAATTTTTTTGTAAAAATTTTCATACACAGTTAAGATTAGCAAATCCACAACAATCATGTTACAGTTCAGATTTACCAATAAAAAATAAAATAGCAGTAGCAGAGCACATTCCAGATTTACAAATCCATAACCAGACAATGATCGTTTCGATTTTGCGAATTTTCAATAAACCGCATCAGACTGAGACGCGAAATTCCAATTTTATCAAACGCCAAACTTTTCACCGAAATATATTCCTTGTGAAGCTTTACTGTCCGTTAACAGCCGATTACCTATCGCGTTAGGGCCGCGCAGCGGAGGTATTTCAGTGGTTCACCTACCTTAGTATGAACGGAAAAAAAACTCTAGGAAAATTTCTGGGGTTTGGACACTTGCGACTCAGACAGCAGCTAAGATAAAGCCGGTATATTGTATACTGATAATGAAACATCAGACAATCACTGTTAACACGCTCATCAATCATCATCACCCATGCTGTACTGTGTTAAACTATGATGTCAACCCAGTTGAGTTGAGGCTAGTGATGTTTTATTACCAGACGTTTTCGGCAATATTTTTGCTTGCAGAAACCACATACAGGCTTTATACAAATTAACAATAGCAGATGCAGCAGAGCGGTATAATGCAGCACGTTTGAGTTTTGCCAATCCACAATAAGCAGCGGCAGTGTACAGTTGAATAAGATTAATAAATCCACAATAACAGTAGCATAGTCCATGCCAGACTTAAAAAATAGCATAAGTTGCGGTATAATGCACAAATAAAAAAGCATAATTTCAATTTTACAAATCGACAGCGGTAGGCTACAGTTAAGATTCAGAAATGAAGCACTGACAGTCACTAGCGGACGAGAAGGCCTTGGAAAAGTGGAATTCCCCCATCTTTGGTGGTCTGAAAAAATGGATTTGTTCTTTAAGGTGTAGATAAAATGGCCTTATCTCTGCCAATTCCCCCCTCTTTGGAGAGACTTCCCTCCCTTTGGAGGTTTGGCTCGTCCGCCAGCGTTACAAGCAGTGAAAGAGCTCATGCCAAATGTATGATTGCATACTTAGCAGGCCATTTCAGTTTTAAGAATCCACAATAAGCAGCAACATGCCACATTTCAGATTTACCGATCCATTTTGATGGGCCTCACTATCGGCTGTCTGGTGATTACCGACATTGTCATCGGTTTTCCTTGGGAAATTTTCCCGTTATAAGATATTTTCCGTTCACCATTTTCGGGTCTCCTCGCCTGTTGCTGTTCTTGCTCAGGCGAAATCGCGAAATATGCATGCGACATATTTTGTTGAATTATAGGATCTGAAATAGAAAATGGACATTAATAATCACTTCAATAATGATTAATGATGAGAATAAAATAAAATGTGTGATAACTCAGCTTATTCGGCTGTTGCTAGAAGCCCGTATGTGATTTCTGTAAGCAAACATATTGTCCAAAGCGTCTGCTAATGAAACATCACTATTCTCAACTCAACTCGGTTGACACCATAGTTTAACACAGTATAGCATGGGGTGATGATGATTGATGATTCATTATCAGGCATTTTGGGCAATATTTTTGCGTGCAGTACCAACATACGGGCTTCAGAAGCCTGGTCTTGGAAGAACTTAAATATAAGTGACCATTCGGAACCGAATTGGCTTTCTTTGCAGGGTCTGTTGTCTTGGTCAAGGTTTCTTGATATAAAAAAATATGGACCCTTACCTCATATACAAAGAATAAATCTTGTTCAAATGTAATGAAAAATTTTTCAAGCCGATTTAATCTCAAAATGCTCGCCAAAACCGTTCTGACTAACAAACAACCCTCGATAGACTAAAAATCGACGTAAACCCTTTGATCATGCAAGAAACGGCTGGCCCCGGTAAAGCCCGTATGTTGTTTCTGCAAACAAAAGTCGTGCCCAAAACTTCTGATAATGAAACATCAGACAATCAGTTTTAACACGCACATCAATCATCATCACCCCATGCTCTGGTGTCAACCGGGTTGAGATGAGGCTACTGATGTTTCATTATCAGACGTTTGGGCAGTACGTTTGCTTGCAGAAATAACATACGGGCTTTATATGCGCTTACTGCACTTCTTTTTAGCGGTCTAGACCCTCGAACTAACTCCCCATTACTAGAGAATTAGAGAAAAAGAAGTTCCCTACACGTAGTGTAGTACGAAGTACGCTGACTCGAAGGGAATTGAGTTGGGGGTGCCTTCTTGGCACTAGCGGAACAGAGGCGGAGGAAAAAGTAGAATTCCCCCCTCATTAGGGGTTTCAAAAAGTTGAGTTTGTTCCTAAAGGTGTAAGTAAAACGGTGTAATTTCTGCCCATTACCCCCTCTTTGGAGAAATTCCCCTCCCTTTGGAGGTTTGGCTTGTCCGCCGGTGCCTTCTCGGTCAAGTTGCAATTTGATTTCCAGTTGTTAGAACTTTTCTCGACGTTCCGAAATGTTTGGGAACTCAGAAGAATAAACAGAAGAAAGTATACTGCTCATGATGATTGATTATGCAAAGAATCCGAATCGGGTTTGCGTAGGATCCGTAAGATTTTTCCTTCAGTGGCAGTTGCATACGAGATTAAAAATCTTGAAAATGGCTCGAAATGATGCAAATATTTTAATTTTTGTTCAGTTTAATCTTCAGTTAAATAACTCGTAATTCTTATATTTTTGTGCATGTTTTTTATTAACTACCTTGCCTATTACCTCGAAGAAATGAGCGCAGCCAATTTCCCAAGTAAGACTTTTCACCTTTAACAAAGTTCGAAAGTCTTACAGCGTATTGCATAATGAAACACGAACAGTATATGTCGAAACATAAACGTTTCGGAATCTCGTCACGAAACGTTTCCGAACTGTATGAAGGCATCTTTGGATGGGGTGGAAAGGGCACTGACCCGGGGGGTCGGGAAGTCGGGTTATCCGATTAAGGTTTTATGGACATTCCGTAATGCCGTCAACCCACTAACGGACGAGAAGGGGAGGGAAAAGTGGAATTCCCCTCTCTTTGGCTGTTTCAAAAAGTAGAATTTGTTACTTAGATGTAGGTAAAATGCCTAATTTCCGTGACTTTTCCCCCCTCTTTGAGGAAATTCCCCTCCCTTTGGAGAATAGGCTCGTCCGCCAGTGCGTCAACCCGTTTACCATTGAATAGTCTATCCAGGATTTTTTGTTACTCATAACGTTTTTGGCGCGCAATTTGAATTCAAATCTGTCTTTGGTTTTTTATGATTAGAACACAATCACAATTGAATTCTATTGTAACTGAGGTTGGAATATTTCGGGACAGTTTTTTGTGAAAAAATTCCAGCACACTATTTTTTATCACATTTTTGCCAAACATATTGATTTCAAATTTTAAATTTTAAATTTAGAGTGTGTGGCAAGAGTTTTACAAAAAAAACTGTGAATTTGCCGCGAAATATTCGAACCTCAGTTATAAAAACACTCTTTTCTGAATTTCGAATACTATCCAGACCACTGGCGGACAAGCTGAACCTCCAAAGGGAGGGGCATTTCGTCTAAGAGAATGGAATTGGTAGTTTTCAGAACATTTTCCCTACACATTAGGGAACAAATTGTACTTTCTGAAAACGTCAATGAAGGGGGAATTCCACTTTTCCCTCCCCTTCTCGTCTGCTAGTGGTTCAGACTATGGAGCATAACACGATAAATGGTCTATACTTCATACTCATGTCAGATGAATGTCTCGAAATGCTGTATCATCCTACGTTAATAAAAGTGATCTTTGACGCATTTGTCTACTGAACACATGTAAAACCCGTATGTTGTTTCTGTAAACAAAAGTAGCGCCCAAAACGTCTGATAATGAAACATCAGACGCGCACATCAATCATCATCACCCCTTCTATACTGTGTTGAATGTTGGTGTCAACCGAGATGAGTTGAGGCTAGTGATCATTCATTATCAGACGTTTGGGCAATACTTTTGCCAATACTTTTGCCATGAAACGAAACACCCGGAACGCGAAACTTTTCAACTTGATAACATACGGTTTCCGTCAATTTTTTTGTTTCAGGTGACCTTAATATAGCTTGATTTACACTCAATGAAACTCTATTGAAGAATTTCCAGACTCGCTCAAAAATAAAACTTTCTAAACAGGAAGAAGTTTCAAACAAGTTTCAAACAAGTTTCGTCCAGTTGTAACGTGATGTGTTTATCTTGCTACCAAAGTGAAACACGAATTTCGAACACGGAACAGGAACGCTTTAGCTTTAACTTCAATCGAAGTCTGGCATGCCCTTGAAAACGTTAGTGCGTGTGTGACTTCCGATTTGCACTGCCGAACGAACCAAAACTCCAAAAAGAGAGGAATCTTACCAAAAAGGGGGGATTGGCGGGTATAAGGTCATTTTACCTGCACCTCAAGGAACAAACTTTAACTTTTGAAAGCACCAAACAGGGGGGGGGAACTCCCCACTCTTCCCCTCTCGTCCGCTAGTGGCTATAACATGCAATCATCATGTTCACCTTGAGTAACTCGGGTTGGAAAAGCTAACATGATAACCACTTATTTGAATCTCAAACAGCCGTTTACTGAATCGTGTACTGTTTACTGAATCGTGAATGGACCAACCGTATCTATTATAGCTTATTCAGGGGTTCATTTTACTCAGGAAGATTAGCTTGGGCGCGCAATTTGAATTCAAAAGTGATTATGGCGCGCGTTCAAAATTTCGACGAAAATCTTTTTTTTCACATGATACTTTGACAACAAGAGAAAATCGCGCTTTTTTCATTGCATATTTTGTAACGGGTGGATAAAAATAAGTTTTTATAACAAGTTAAAATTCGAATAAGCTTTTTAACAAAAGCAAGAAAACAACAATTTTTTTTTAATTTTTTTTAAATTTTTTTAGGCAATTTATGCAGGTTACCCTTTATTTGAAACTCAAGCAGCCGTTTACTGAATGTCAATGGAGAAGGTTACTGGCGGACGAGCCAAACTTCCAAAGGGAGGGGAATTTCGTCAAAGAGAAGGGAATTAGCAGTTTTCAGACTATTTTATCTACACCTTAGGAAGAAAGTGCACTTTAAAAACCGTTAAAGAGGGGGGATTTCCACGTTTCCCTCCCCTTCTGGTCCGCTAGAGGACAAGGCTTACAGTAGGCGTTCCACACCTACAGTCTGTCTGTACGTAGCGTATCGAATACACGTTCATGGTTAACTGAACCCATTTGTCATCCACTCAATCATGAAATGCAAGTCTGAACGCACTGTCATGCTTAAATGACTCTGGACACATTTCTCGTCCGTTACTTGTAAACACGCACCTTCTCCCGCCTTAACCGTGTGCAAAACTATTCACAAATGAAACATTAGTGTAACATCTTGTAACACAAGCACATTGGAAATCTGGTTATGAAAGTTTTGCTGTAAGCTGTGCATGTGCCTTAGACTTTTCATTTTTTTGTTACACAGAAAACTGTATTTTTTTCTTAAAACGAATTCTTTCAGCGCGCATCCGAATTTCCGAAAAACAATTTTGTCAGTTGGACTACTCGTAGATGATTAAGTGGATTACATCTTTGAAATTAGCTGTGGAACAACGCTGATAAAAAGTATTAAAAAACACTCTCGCTCAATCGATCAGTTCGTCTTTTGAATCGTTTTTTTTCAGTTTTTAAGCCAAACTTTTTTTGTTTCTTAAAATTTTTTTGTGCGCCTAAAGCTACACACTCAATGTGGCAGGGCGGGACCTTTCTTTTTTAATTACGTGGCAACATTAGTGAAATTCCCACCCCCTCTTTGGCGGTTTCAGAAAGACGAATTGTAGGGAAATGAGGTGTAGGGAAAATGGTGAAATTTCTGACAATTCCCCCCTCTTTGGGAAAATTCTCCTGCCTTTGGAGGTTTGGCCCGTCCGCCAGTGCGTGGCAACCAAAACAAACCCAGGCTCAGATGCGTCAACAGCGAATCTATCGTGAAACTGATTATGTTTATAGCATTTTCACGGTAATTTGTTACTAAATTTAGAAGTTTCGCTATTTCACGAATACTTGATGATCAGTGATGGTCATTGTGAATCGGATGACCGTTATTTCTTTATGACTTTGCTATTTTGGCATAACAACTGAATAAATTTGATTTAGATTTTTTTTGTACTTTTTAGATTAGTACACATTTGCACATCACACTGGCGGACGAGCTAATCCTCCAAAGGAAGGGGAATCTTTCCAAAAAGGGGGGGAATTCACATGCATTAGGCCGTTTTACCTACACCTTAGCAAACAAGTTATACTTTTTTGAATTCGCCAAAGAGGGGGGAATTCCACTTTTCCCCACCCCTGCTCGTCCGCTAGTGCCATATACTATTCGATCAGTTAACCCCACTAATGGACGAGCCCAACCTCCAAAGGGAGGGGAATCTTTCCAAAGAGGGGGGAATTCACATGAATTAGGCCGTTTTACGTACACCTTAGAAAACAAAGTCTACTTCTTGAAAACGCCAAAGAGGAGTGAATTCCACTCTTTTGCCACCTCTTCTCGTTCGTTAGTGCTAAACACCCACATGTTCTAAAGAGTCACAATTAGGGAAAAAACTACAAAACAAAAATACGATTTATGGATATACAAAAAAATAATAATTAAAGATGCCGAAAAATTCGTGAGACAGAAAGGGTTTACGGAAAACTTGCAAAAACAGTTGCAAAATTTTTGCAACGTTTTTGCAACTGTTTTTGCAACTGACTATGATGCCCCCTTATCACTCCTCCAATGAACTAAGCACAACTTCCGTATGTTGTTCAAATGCCATTAAAAATTTTATTGATTTCAGAAAATTTGAAACGCGCGCCAAAAGCAGATTTGAATTCAAACTGCGCGCCAAAACATTTTCGAGTAACAAGAAACCCTGGATAGGCTATATGTCTGCGAAAAATCCGTTCACGGAAAGCAAAACGACAATGGGAAAAATTTCGCGCTTTCAGATGTAAAGCCTACATGTTGTTTCTACAAACAAAAATCGTGCCCAAAACTTCTGATAATTAAACATCAGACAACCAGTGTTAACACGCACATCGATCATCATCATCACCCCATGCTTCACTGTGTTAAACTATGGTGTCAGCCGAGTTGAGTAGAGGCTAGTAATGTTTCATTATCAGAAGTATTGGGCAATATTTTTGCTTGCAGAAACAACATACGGGCTTTAAATGTATGTCTGCGAAAAATCCGTTCACGGAAAGCCAAACAAATCGACAATGGAAAAAAAGGCGCGCATTCAAATTTACTTGCCGAACAAGAAACTCTGAATCGGCTATAAACGTGAAGGCATGGGGCTGTTGTTTATGACAAACGAACTGTTCGGTCGACGGAATATTTATAATTACAGTGCATCATGCGATCACAAACAGCTGGCTATCACAAATGGGAAGCCTAGAAAATACAGAGTGGTCTAAAAACTAGCTGGATTTTAGAACTAAAATTTCACGATAGCGCAGAAAAAAACGATAGATTTCTTCTTTTCCTGTCTCTAAGTTAGAAAGCTCGCCTAGAATACTCATATGTGATTTTATTAGCTTTTCTAATAATTATTTTCCTAATCTATCGAAAATGCCATATAAACGTAGAGGCATGGCTGTTGCTTTTAACAAACGAACAGTTCAGTTTGCGATATTTATAAGTATTTATAATTACAGTTCATCAGACTGTTATCACGAACAGCTGGCTATCACAAATTGGAAGCTTAGACAATATAGGGTGATCTAAAAACTAGCCGGACTTCGAATTTAAAATCCTAATCATTTGAGGAGGCCGTATAAACGTGAAGGCATGGGGCTGTTGTTTTTAAGACAAACGAACAGTTCCGTCATCGCAATATATTCATAATTACAGTTCATTTCACTGCTATCAGAAACAGCTGGCTATCGCAAATAGGAAGCCTAGAAAATAAAGGGTGATCTTTTAAAAAATTACAGGATTCAAAATTTTGCATCTTAAGCATTTGAAAATGCCATATAACCGATTTTGGCTGTTGTTCATGCCAAACGAGTCATCGCAAAATATTTATAATTACAGTTCGTCAGACTGCCATCACAAACAGCTATCACAAATAGGAAGCCTAGAAAATACAGGGTGGTCTAAAAACTAGCCGGATTTCGAATTTATTGTCTTAAACATTTGAGGAGGCCATATAACCGTAGAGGCATGGCTGTTGTGTAAGACAAACGAACACTTCAATCGTCGCAAAATATTTATAATTCCAGTTCGTCAGACTGCCATCACAAACAGCTGCGGCTATCACAAATAGATAGCCTAGACTTTACAGGGTGGTACACAAACCTGGCAACCCTTTGGAACGTGCGTTGCTCAACTATAGTCTATCATACGTTTCTTGTAACTCAGAAAATCTTTTGGCGCGTGATTTGAATTCAAATTAAGTTTTTGCGCGCGTTCCATTTTAGAGACAAAATTCTATTTTCCCATGACTTTTAAACAACTTTTGAACGTTGGACGCTCTTGATTATTTATTTGGCAATGAGTCCATTAAAAATAGTTTTTTATAACAAGAAATGCTGACCAACCTATAAATTGTATTATTCCAACAGTCTATAAAAAATACTTTCATAAATGGCACATATTTTTGTTGGCCAAAGTTGACTTTTCTGTCAGTCAAATACGGTATGGGTCTATTATTTATATTAAGTAAATATGACACCACATGGTGTGAGTGAGTGAGTGAGTGAGTGAGTGAGTGAGTGAGTGAGTGAGTGAGTGAGTGAGTGAGTGAGTGAGTGAGTGAGTGAGTGAGTGAGTGAGTGAGTGAGTGAGTGAGTGAGTGAGTGAGTGAGTGAGTGAGGGAGTGAGTGAGTGAGTGAGTGAGTGAGTTAGTGAGTGAGTGAGTGAGTGAGTGAGTGAGTGAGTGAGTGAGTGAGTGAGTGAGTGAGTGAGTGAGTGAGTGAGTGAGTGAGTGAGTGAGTGAGTGAGTGAGTGAGTGAGTGAGTGAGTGAGTGAGTGAGTGAGTGAGTGAGTGAGTGAGTGAGTGAGTGAGTGAGTGAGTGAGTGAGTGAGTGAGTGAGTGAGTGAGTGAGTGAGTGAGGGAGTGAGTGAGTGAGTGAGTGAGTGAGTGAGTGAGTGAGTGAGTGAGTGAGTGAGTGAGTGAGTGAGATATTTTGAACCCGTTATCACATGTACAATGAGTTAGACGCAACTTTGTTAGGTTGTCCATAGATCATGTAAAAAAGGTTGGATCTAGTAAAATTTGAACGCGCGCCTGAAATAAAACCAGTTTAAATAACGCGCCAAAAAGTTTTCAAACAAGAAACTTTTGATGGTCTATAAGGCAACTAGTGTCGGAAACATTTCACCAAAAATAACATTTCCCCGATTAACAAAATAAGTGTTTCTACTGTCGGGCATCATTTACTTCCATTCACATTCACATTTTTTCCTACCAAACTGAATCAAAAAAATTGAAATTCTATTAGAATTTTTTTACTTTTAACCGAACTATGACTCAGAGGTTTTTTCATTTATCGTGGTTGGAATCGGATTTTTTCCCAAAGTTTAAAATGGTGTTCTATCAAAAGTTTTATTCAGATAAAATGTGAATGCCATAATATAGCTCAATATCCCGCGTCATAGAAACAGAAATATAGAAAAAATGGGTCCGACTTCATAAATGGGTAGTCATACAGTACGTGGAAAGGAGGGAAATGATGGGCTATTATCTCATAACAGAATGGGCTAGTCAGACCATGAGGCTGGCATTAAATTGCATACAATTTGAGTGAGTTAGTGAGTGAGTGAGTGAGTGAGTGAGTGAGTGAGTGAGTGAGTGAGTGAGTGAGTGAGTGAGTGAGTGAGTGAGTGAGTGAGTGAGTGAGTGAGTGAGTGAGTGAGTGAGTGAGTGAGTGAGTGAGGGGGACAACAACAACAGTACGAATGTAAACTGAGTCATGAAATAATAATCGACTATATAAATTTGCCAAAATTCGCATCAACCTGTAAAAAACCAGTCAAATTAATTTAACAAAATTGATGACAGATTAGGTAAATCCCAATTACTGTAATTTGGGTATAGCCGACAGCAACTGTACTTTTTGCGCACTAGCGGACGAGAAGTGTGAGGAGAGTGGAATTACCCCCTCTTTGGCTTTTTTAAGTTTAATTGATTCTCTAAGGTCGAGGTAAAAGGACGATAAAACTGCCGATTTTCTTCTCATTTGACGGAATACTCCTACCTTTGGAGGATTACCCAGTGCTTTTTCTACACCATTTACATACCTTAATTCGGTTATTTACATTGTCCAATGCAAATAGTTTTTATAAATTTACTGTCAACTACGTTACATTCAGCAGACGAATGGGGCCACACTAAAAAGGGAATGAAATCAAGTGAAGTGGAAAATAAGACGTGTTCAAACAGTCTATCAGTGCGAATCGAAATGATTATAGGTTGCCTGAGCTGAAAACTGCATCAGTCAGTCAGTCAGTCAGTCAGTCAATTAGTCATTCAATTAGGTCAGTCAGTCAATCAGTCGGTCAGTCAGTCAGTCAGTCAGTCAGTCAGTCAGTTAGTCAGTCAGTCAGTCAGTCAGTCAGTCAGTCAGTCAGTCAGTCAGTCAGTCAGTCAGTCAGTCAGTCAGTCAGTCAGTCCGTCAGTCAGTCAGTCAGTCCGTCAGTCAGTCAATCATTCAGTCAGTCAGTCAGTCAGTCAGTCAGTCAGTCAGTCAGTCAGTCAGATAATTCTCTTTATTACGAATGTACTCCAATTAATTTATTATTACCCTTTTTGCACTGGGAAAACTTTTTTTAATTTCTTTCATTTAGTTTTTCTTTAGTTGAAATTTATTTCAGACATTTAGTCGCTCTCAAAACTTTTCGGTTCTTAATGAAGAAACGCAGTGCCCGTATGTTGTTTAGTCAAGCAAAAATATTTCCCGAACACTAATGAGACATTACTAACATTAACTCAATTAAGTTTATGCTATAGTTTAACACAGTGAAGCATGATGTGATGACGATTGAAGCGCGTGTTAACACTGGGTGTTTGATGTTTCATCATTCCGTTACTTCATAGTTGCGGATGAAACACATCTGGTTTATGTTAAGATCAGACGTAGTAATTCAAAATATCTTCACTTCATTCGATCCAAACACGCATTTGAGATGGGGAAATGGTATTTAATAATACCAAAATGTATAAATATAAGTACACAAAAATTCTATAAATAACAGTAAATCATATATCACTATAAGGTAATGTTTCACGAAGATTGCTAGAATGTCTGTTCTTCTTTGGATTCTCAAAGTATTCTCTACCGATTATCCCTCCATTAAAACAATATTTAGCAAAAACCGAAAAAAGTTGCAAGCTGACAACAACACTAAGCTAACGTAAAGTATCATAAGAATCATTTGTGATTTAAGGATTAATAAAGGTTAGAGGATGCATAAAATCATTTATCATTGAATCATCGTCTCACAACATTGGGCGTGGGCGCGCTGGCTGGCCACGCCCACCGCCATGCCCCCTTTCGAGTTGAGGAAGGCCGACGAACGAAGATCTTCATTCTGCCCCATGTGCCTGCGTGAGTGAGTGAGTGAGTGAGTGAGTGAGTGAGTGAGTGAGTGAGTGAGTGAGTGAGTGAGTGAGTGAGTGAGTGAGTGAGTGAGTGAGTGAGTGAGTGAGTGAGTGAGTGAGTGAGTGAGTGAGTGAGTGAGTGAGTGAGTGAGTGAGTGAGTGAGTGAGTGAGTGAGTGAGTGAGTGAGTGAGTGAGTGAGTGAGTGAGTGAGTGAGTGAGTGAGTGAGTGAGTGAGTGAGTGAGTGAGTGAGTGAGTGAGTGAGTGAGTGAGTGAGTGAGTGAGTGAGTATGAAAAGCCTGACTTTGGATACTCGTGCATGCCGGTCGCTTCCGAGATAATAATGGTCAACAAACCACAGATCGCCATTGGTACTAACTGAAATTAAAAACAGGTGCACCTTATTTTTCTATTAGTTAATGCCCACGTAATTGGTGCTTTTTTAATTGACCCGAATACGAGGTGACGAAAAGTCGGACAAAAATTTGCGGAATCTGTGCGAAATAATGGAAAACGATTCCGTATCAAGTTTAACCCCCGATAACCTATCGTGAAACTGGCTACCAGCGCGTTATGCCCGCGCAGCGGTTATAAATCAATGGTTCTCCCACCTAATTATGAGCCGCACTCCGCATTCGACGTTCCACCTTTTAGTAAATTCACCTCGAATACAGTATTACAAAACTGGTAACCTCAAAGTACAGATTCGGCGAATCCATATTCAGCCAGCACGTATTTTTATGCGTGTAAGACTCAAAGAAGAAGAGGGCACACACGCCGGTGATGACGGCGGGCAGCAGCAAATTGACCAACAGCACGGTGACGTGGTTGAGTAGCGGTCTAGTAAATTATTATAAAAATTATTATGAAATTTGTTTTAAAAATTATTTTGAAAATTATTCAAAAAGTTAATTTACTAAAAACACTCGGTATTGAGAGAGAAAAAAACAATGCATGTTTTCAATTTTGGGTGAAATGTTTGTTGACTAGCAGCACGGCACGTGGTTAAGTAGGAATTTACCGAAACAGTATTCAATCAAAAATTACTTCGATATTTTATCAAAATTCACTTCAGTGTTTAATTGAAAACTACTTCAGAAATTTATCGATCACTATGTCAGTATTTCAGTGTTCTACTGAAAATAACTCCAGTATTTAACCGAAAATTACATGTGTATGTTTTTTATTGAAAAATTTCAAACGTCAGTATTTTACTGAAATCACAAGATGTTTCTGAAACCCAATACTTATTTGGGAAATTTGCGTAAACTTTTTTATTAAAGTTGGTTTGTGACTACACACACCTTAACAATAAATACCCTGTGGCTGACTGACACTGTCGCCGAGAAAGAAACGAAAAAATTTATACAATAGTTTTTTTCAAATCCATGAGGCGCCGTTTTCTTAAGGGATAATCTCATCGCTCAAAATAAACTTCCCCACCAACTTGAACACAAACACGTTGGTGTAGATGGTGTAGTTGTGAATGGACTCGGTGAGCAGCGCGCAGAAGTGGACCAGATAGAAGAAGTGTAGGGCCACGGCCGCCAGACGGCACTGGGTGTCGCTCAACTTTGGCGGATCGAAATCCTCCGTGTTCATGCATGTCTAATTTAGAAATCAAAGGTCAAGAAAAAATTTAGTAAAAGTTATGCTCTCGTATAACTGCCAGAAAAACGGAAACAATATTTGATCTCAGTTTTGTTTCCAGCGGACAAAACTTTCAAAATTTATCTTTCGAATGACGTGTGAATCTTCTGAGTCATTGCAACACAGGAAAAGAACATATATTTGAAAAAGAAACCGAGTTTTCAGGTGAGACACCCCGTAATTTGTCGCAAAAGGTTCGGAGATGAGTCTTTTTGGATTTTTAACACACGACTAAAGTAGTTTTGATGGCGACAAGTCCACAAACCGTGTCGTAGACCCAACCTGATCCAGCCCCATTATTGTGCCACTGCGAAACGGTAAAATGATGAACAGACCCAAAAGCAACGGCAGTTCCTGAAAGAGTACAGTACAGGGCAAAAGATGTGACAAAATTGCCGAAGCTATAGGAACTATGAACGCTGACTCAGATAGTAGGTCCTCTTCACTGATTGATTGGAATCGAAAATACTAGCTGAAGATTCAGTGACTCTCCCGAATTTCCACGTTCCCAGCCAATCAGCGAAGAGGACCTACTAGCTGAAGCTACGCGCACACTTGCCATAGCTTCGGCGATTTTGTAGCATCTTATTGTATTATACTGTACCTGTATAACTTCCTCCTTTCGTTTATCAAAATCTTTAGCAAATGTGTGACATAACAGAATTTTCTAGCAACAAACGAGCAAAACTTCGTGATTTTAGTTTTGGTATTTTATTGTAGATGCTGTAACTATCTGACGGGTCCACGAACACGTCAGCGACCTGACCACTCAACCTGCAGTATATGGTACAAACGGGCCAGGCTGAAGTCAAGCAGTACGATGAAGATGACGAGCAGTACGATCAGCGCGATCACCAGATATATAGAAACGACCGTGAACGCGGCTTAATATAACATAAACGTTAATCAGTAAGTCAGTCAGTCAGTCAGTCAGGCATGTATACCCATCGATGCTCGACGCCCATTTTTCTCCGCATCCCCGGCTTCGCCGCATGGATTCGTAATTTGACAGTTTAAATCCTAAAATTGTTTGCGCCGATTTATACACACAAATACAGAAATTTCCAAAACTATGTATATTTTCGTAACCTGCCAAAACCAGCCTTCGCCGAATGTATCCGTAAAAAGACACAGTCCAAACAACCAACCTTGAACTTTTGCGACCACTTCTCATTGGCCTTGCACTCGATAAGCTTCACAACCGACTCGTCCGCAAAACCATATCCATCTTTGCACTTCTGAAATTAGGTCATCGCGTGTCTAAACATTTCCGGGTTCAAACAATTCATTGTCAAACATGAACAGTTTCTCAATCATACACTTTTAGTTGGGACTTCTTCATTACGGAAGCCAACAAAACATATGAATACGATATCAGAATGAGGTTTCCGTAGTGGCTATTGAGGTTGAATAAATGAAGGGCAATGGCAGAAACTTCAAAGCTACGCGTCAGGCTAGGTTTCAATCCTGGGACCACCGATTGCCCATCCGGCGACCTTACCACTAGAATACACTAGCTTCATATTCTTTAGTTTACGAATAAATCATGATTACCAACCAGAACCGCTTTACCCTTCACCTTGACATGGGTGTTGGCATTCATAGCAATCGCCGTGTCCTCGGCTTCTTCATAAGCGGTGACATTCGCATGCTCGCCGAGTTCGTCATCGGCAGGCTTCACGCAACACTCGGGCGTCACCAACGCTCGACACACATATCGGTGTTCAATGCTGTCCAGTCGCAGTAGGTTGTCTCTGATGAGGATTTATTACTTGATGCAGTGTAACAGAATTTAGCTATAGCAAGTGTGCGGGCAGCTTCAGCAATTGGGTTCTGTTCGCTGATTGGCTGAGAGCGTGGGAGTCGCTGAAGCTGCGGCTAGAATTCACTCTGTCTATCAATCAGCGAAGGGAACCCACTTGCTGAAGCTGCGCGCACATTTGCCGTAGCTTTAGTGACTTTGTCACATCCTTTTGCCACGTGCTGTATGGAACAGCTTGTTACTTGGATGTTACGTCACCATGCAATATATTAGCCCTGTGGTGAAACAAACAAACTTGAACAAAGCTTTGGCACAGGTCTAAAGAGAACGTTAATTTTTTCGTTTTTTCGGGACTTATTAATTACTTAAGCCGACAAGCACATTAAAATGTCATATCAGAATTCAGAATGGTGTTTTCGAAGTGGTCGAAGAAGTTGAATAAATGGTAGGAAACTACCAGGTTTCAATCCTAGGACCTCCGGATTCTGAGTCCGGTAGGCTAGCCACTAGACTAGACAGTTGACAGTTGATTAATGAAACGGTACTTCACATGATGTTCATTCAAACGTTGAAATACAGATATCATAAGGGTCGTTTTTCAAGTTCACCATCGCTGTATTCCGAACCTGCAATAAGACGCCCGCTGTGGTTGATCGCTCTTCAGTAGCCGAGCGTCCGGCTGACTGGCGGCCCACTGATTAATGGTCGCGTTGAGCGGCGTCTGCACACCGCAACCGGATACCCAGCTGCAAACAATTCAAAATGAGCAATCCAACCCAGTTAGCACCAGCTGAACAAAATGGATGCATGTTATAGGATATAGCTGTAGACTTGAATTGAGTCAAACAACCGGCTGTTATGCATCACCTTCTTTTACATTTGATGCAGCTAAGTTGAAAAACCTAATATTTGTTTTATGAAAAACTTTTTATTTGAATCTCAGAAAGCTTTTTATAGTCATTATGTAACATTGGATTCCATGGAATTCAAGTGCAAAATTATTAGTAATTGTCATAACTATTAAATACTCGAAATGAAATAATGAATATTGAAGGTGGCCATGTATGTGAAAGTGCTGCATCTCACACAGCTTGATCTTCGACTCAGTCAATCAGTCAGTCAGCCATTAAGTCAGTTCGTCTGTTAGTCATTCAGTAACTAAATCAGTCAGTCAGTCAATCCTTTGTCATTCTACGAAGAACTAAGGAAAAATGTAACAGAATGTAGAAGAATGTAAAAGAACAGAATGTAGTTAATGAGACGAACGCGAAATTTCCGCCCGCACCCTCGTTCTCTTGATCAACCTGCACGGCTCCGACTGATATGCAATTGCCGTTCGTGCCACCGCCTTGATCGTCCTGAATGGGCTTAGCTGAGAACTCACCGAAAATGACCTCAACGAAAATGAACGTTTGTTTTTGTATTTTCGGTTATCAGAACGTCAAGTGTTTGGAAACCTCCGAATATTTTTGCCTATAAAATATTTGACCCGGATTTTTTGTATGGAATTTTCTGCCGTTTAGAAATTTCCGCTTTTGTTTACATTATTTTTATCGTGTTTTTGACATTACTACCAACCACGACGTTCCAAATCATTGATTTCAGTGCGACCGTATTGAGGACGACAAGCTCTCCGACGAAATTGTGCGTGCCGTCATGACATTTTTTGACTCCATTGGTTCTTCCTGGTTTCTGCAAAAAATTGAACAAAGTAAATTACATCACGGTTTGTTTTCACTGCCGAAGACCTAGGGCCTAGGACCAACGTCCAGGCCTTCGAGTTCTTTTCGTTCTCGAAAATTTAGAAAAGTTTCCGCGTTTTAAATTGTTTGAGTAGCTAACTACTCAACTACAGCTTGGTCAGGGTATCTTGTTATGAATTATTTTCCTGAACATCTTACACTGAACAATTAATAAGTTGGGCTTGTTTAATAATATGTTTTACAAATGTACTGTGAACAGGCGAAAAATTTTTATAAGTTTGAACGCGCTCCGAAATTCGAATGTGCGCCAAAAAATCACGATAAAAGTTTCGGAGTGACGAAAAACTGTGACCAGACTTTATATCAAACGCATGTTTTGAGATTAATAAAAATTCGATGCTTATGTTTGGATTTGATGCTGTGTTTTCTATGAATTACTTAAAATACCCGATAAAAACAGTAACAAGCTCTTGCACTACAACAGGTGTCCTCAATATCAGTATATTGTGCAGTAAAAACACCCTATATTGAAAAAAAAATAAAGAATATAACAGAATTTACTTTAAAGCTCGGGATATGATTTTCTTATGTCTCGCTGTATTGCTCTCAGTTATACCTGAAATATAGACTCCGATGTGATCAAATAAATAATATTAATCTGACTGACGTTATGGTTTTCGTCTGCTTCAGTCTCTTTGGCGAATTTGACCTTGCCGAAAATGATTGTGTCTTAAACAAATATGCCCAAACTTATTATGTTGAAAATGGTTATGACGAACGGAGATCATGCCGAAGCTATGCCGAACGGTAAAAACAGTAACCGATAGGTAGAAGCAGCCGTAGTCCTTGTAAAACGGATCCAGATGATAACACTTGGAATCCCCAGGACATACCGCCGTGTTGCAAATCGGTGTCGGACCTGAAAAACAGCTAATCAAGAGTCCTCCTGACTGACCTTATCGCTGAACAGTTCAAATGGATTCTCGGTTTTCAACATCTCGACAGCTGAGCGTCAACGCATAAGCCTTGCAGCCATAAGACCGAAATAGTTTTGCCGTTTTTCACGTGAAAAAACTTTGGGAGGTATGTAATTTTGCGGGCGTCACTGACCGAAGTAGACTTGAGTTAGTAATCGCATCTTATCGTTATAAGAAAAGAAGTAGACACAAAGGCACTGCAGTTATTTTATAAGCACTAAAAGCACGTACCCAAGACAAAGGATATATTTCTTTTCATAGGCTCATATCCTATAAAGCCCTACTACCATGTAACAAAACAACTACAGTAATTCAGTTCCCGACCATTAAACCACGCTAAGCACGGTCATTATTCATGCTAGTAAGATGAGAATCTGGTTCTAACTATTCTAGAGCTTGAGAATCTCCAGACCTTGATTCTCAACTTCATCAGTTTTGTATTAAAAAACATGATGCCTAACCACCTACCGTATTCACAAACGTAGCCCTTAGGTCCGGCGACGGTTTCGTCGATCATGAGTCCGTTGAACAGGTTATAAGCACTGATGACATTCGTGTCGTCTGGTTCACTACCAGCCCATGAAACGGCTGCTGCAAATCCAACAAAACTTTACAAAGTTTAAACTTTTTAAAATTTTCGGATTTTTTCATTTTTGAAATCATTCAGGCACACTTATATTGTTTAAGAATGGTGTTTTCATAGTGGTTAGGAGGTTGAATAAATTGACGGGCAAAGACGGGAACGCATCCGCTTCTGTGTGTCAAGCCAGCGAGATTCCAGACCCAAAAAAATTTCCTAGAATCTTTTTAAACGCCAAAATTTTCTGTCACTAAAAATATATTCCAATCCGCAAACCGTTAACCCCCGAATACCGAATATGCGTCAAGCCAGGTTTGCTGGCGCCCAATTCACTGGACTTGGCCAGCGACAAAACCAGTATTTAAGGCATCAATCATCATTGTGATCAAACGAGTTATGATAGCCTCCTGACTTCATGTAGGCTCATAAATAAGTGCTAAAGCTTGTTCAGAGCTTCTTGTTACTCTAAATCTTATTTCATTTCAGAAAACATGAAAGCACGTTAAACGCAAATTTGGAATTTTAAGCAGAAAAACGTTCTGAGCAACGGCAAATTCTGGAGTCTGGATATGCTATATGATTGGATTATAAATTAGTAGTACTAATAATTGGTTTGTGAAATTTTTTCATGGTTATTTGTTGTCTTATTGTCCTTTATGATACTTGCTTTTAGGTCTGCTTAACGACCGAACGAAATAAAATAACGAACAATTTATTATAAACAAACAAATAAACAAAAAATATATACTAACTAAGCACATCGTGCGTGACGTGAAAAGCCTCACTGGTGTGACCGGCGTGGAAGTAGAAATCGCGGTCATTCTGATTCTTATGCTTGCCGTTCAGGTAGTAGTCGTTGGCAGCCGTCTACAGATGATACAGTAAGTTGAATTCAGTTGTTCAGAAAGTTTATGGAACTTCTGGCACATCCACGAAACCGGACGCATATTTGGAAACTGCACCCACTTTTTGTCAAAATCCCAAATTCGACTTTTTGATTTTGGATTCACGGAGAGGCTAAACTAGGCTATCTCCTTCACTAACGTACAGTCTGTGCTCGGAACTAAGCCTAAGCCGTACAAACAATCCAATGGCTATTAGCTGTCGTTGGGTTGTACGAATTCTGACAAAAAGTGGGTGCAGTTTACAAATATGCAAACCGGACACTCTATCTGTATTTGCCACTGGGAATTTTCTAGACCGTTCTGGAGTACCAGAAATTCGGCGAACCTTCTGGACAACTGGAATTTTCTGGTGAACTTATTTTTGTCCCAAAATACGATCGGATGAATTAATAATAGTCTAATTTAATTATCTTGATCAGAATCGTAAATGGGAACGAACGGTACCGGTAAGTAAAGTTTGAAACATTGTTACTTAACGTTGCTTTTTTATACTTATGCCAAGATTTTATGCTAAGATTTTTGCTAGGCTATGTAAATTGAGATAAAAATTATGTGAAAGGTAGAGCATTCTCTAAGTTAATTTAACATATTTAGTTTCATGTCCTTTAGTTTCTCATATTCCCATGTCATGTTTGTCAAATATTGGGCTACCGTGACTACACGTGATCTTTATGTTACTCTGATATGATGAACCGAAGAAAAACATTGGAAGCTGTAAGCAAATAACAATAATAAAAATTAATAAAATTATAATTATAAAAATTGTGAATTATTAAAATACTCCGGTCTGCATGAGTATGGCATCGACCACCGTCTGGTCGTAAGCGATCGCCAACCGACCGTGCTCATGTCCGGGACCCGTGCCGTTCAATGGTGGTATTACCTCAAATGATGAGTGAGTGAGTGTGTTACGGGGTGTCTTACTTAGACTGCTGACACCCGTCGTAACATATTTTGCTATCTTAACCTTAATAGTTAGCTTAACTTAATTGCCTAAATCCTATGCGTGAATTGCATTACAAATAATCGGAATACCAAAAGAATATTATAGAGGGGCCTCGAAAGGCTTTATATCTCGAATGCGCAACGGTTCCACACAATTATTATATTTACGAATAATGGATGATTATCAAAATATAAGGCAATGTAATGAATAGATAATGTTAAAATAAGAATCGTTAGTGTAGAAGGTGTTAGATATTAATTAAGAGACAATAGGATAGATTAATATTATGCCTTATTATGCCTATACTATGCTGTGCCGTTATATGCGATACATATACAATCATACTTGCCCTGTCTGCTAAACTTTCCCTGTTTACTATGCCTACGTATATGCCTGCAGTGTTATGCACTCGGTATGTATGCATGTACATGCGCGACTGGAACTGCGACTGAATGGAAACTCGAATGCCGATGCAACTTAACTGTAAAGGGCGTTGCTGCTGGTTTTTATGTTTATGTGCCATACTTGCTGATTGGTGGGGCTGTGTGAATGCTCCGCCTACTAATTGATTACGGTATTCGATGCCAGATGGCTACCGTAAACCTAATAATACTTGCTTAATACTTGCTTAAGATAATGCCCGTATCACTTGCTATTTGCTTGAGAAGCAACGCCCTCGTTGCTAAGAACTACTTAATGTAGGTGCTAATAGTACATGCATATTTTGTATGTTAGTATGGGAAAAAATTGTCATCAGAAATAATAAGTAAACAATTTTGAATCACAAGATGATAAAAAAAATTTACATGTTGAAATAGTCCGTTTGATGATGATGATGCTGCTGAATAGTCCGAGTGATGATGCGTTGATGCGGAATAGTCCGAGTGATGAAGCGTTGATGCGGAAAAGTCCGAGTGATGATGCGTTGATGCGGAATAGTCCGAGTGAGAACGATGAGAGCGAAGTAGTCCGAATGAGAGCGATGGCGGCGAGATAGTCCGAGTGAGAGCGATGAGAGCGAAGTGGTCCGAATGAGAGCGATGGCGGCGAAATAGTCCGAATGAGAGCGATGAGAGCGAAATAGTCCGAGTGAGACGATGAATGTCCGAGTTGTGTCGATATGTACATGACGATGATATGTAGTTGAATCACGATATTCAAAATATATTTTAAATAGTAAAATTAGTTACGTAAACTTAATGTAAAAAATTCAAAGAGAATGGAAAATAAGTGTATTACCGTATTGTTAAGATTAAAATTTTTTTTTAAGAAGAATGTCAAAATCATTAAAAAATTTATGTGTGGTAACGATGAATTCATGGAGTTATGGTCATAAAAAAGTGAAGTTTTAGTTGTAGAAGTGACATGTGACAATGTTATTGATGGTGGATTGTCTGTGCTCTCAGTTGCTGTAATCATCATGGGCTGCCATTGTTGGTGCTGTTATTTGTTGCTATTGTTGCCACAGTTATAGTCAATGCGATTCTACTCATCATACATGCAGTGTATTTGCCCAAATTTTGGCCATTTATGTCCTGACCGAAAATTGTTTAGTTGCTGTATCAGGTGCATTATTTTTCCTGCGTGTAAGTTTGCGATGTGATATGCGTTTGCATACTTTCTTGCCAAGTTTCCGTTGCACGACAGCTGCTATTTTTAAATGCCAAGAATGTTGTAAATAACTTGCACCGATCCTTAAACAAAGGTTTCGAAGGCTGAAGACGAAAAGTGTATGGCGTCTGCCGATTCTTCCCCAAACCTTCTAGGGAGCTGGTGTGTCAAAATCTGCTTAAAATGCCTTATTTCTAAAATCAATGAGATTTTCCTCATCGGACTTCAAATCTTTTGCATCGAATGAAATGTCTTCTTGAACTGCGCTGAATGCTTGCTGATGACGTTGCGAGTTGACTGGTGAGCGTGGATGTGCCCGATAATTGTGTTGTTGCTCATTATTGCAGTACATTTGCGGTTGCTGGTTGTAATATGTATCAGCTGATTGCTCTTGAGTGCGATAATTTGGTCGTTGAAATGTGCGCTGGTCATGTGGTGCAAAATACGTGCCATGTGATTGGTTATTTTGCGATTGTTGCTGTCTCGGCGAATTAAAATATTGCTGATTGCTTCTCATGCTGTCAAAGCGTTTCAAGCGGCAGTCACGTTGAACGTGACCGATTTTATCACAGTAATAACATTGAATTTGTTTGCTTTGTGTGCGAATCTGTGTGCGCGGTGAAGATGCCATTAATTGCTGTATGTCTTTTGCCAGTTTATCAATGCGCTCAACTAACTTATCGTTTGCTTACCGCTCTGGATCGTGCTTGTAGGCAGCAAATGCTTGCACTTCGTCTTTGATTTCATGCATTTGCAAAATATTGTGCCTACTTTCTATGCGTTGCAACAATGCGATGGTTTCTTGCAAATTGTCCGGAATAGTGTCAACATATACTAATGCCTGCTGTAATTGCTTGTTCACTCCTTGCAGTATGCGATCACGTAGCACGATGTCATTTGCTGCTGGTCCATATGCTTTACTGTGCAATGAGGATAGTGTTTGTGCAAAAGCAGCTACAGTTTCATGAGGTTGCTGTTTGCGTTCGAAAAATGATCTGGCCGATGCGACTGCTTGTTCAGGTTGCTTGAAATCAGTAATTAGTTGCGTATAAAGTTGCTGATAATCTGCCTTGACTGCTGGTGGATAAGCTTTATATTTGCTCTCGGCTAAACCTGCCAAATAAATGCGCAATAACTTTGCTTGCTCCTGGTTGCTCATACCAATGCCAGATGTTATTTTATCAAATTTTTCGAGAAACTCATTAATAGAAGTGCCTTGTTCACCTGTGAACGTGCCGATTTGTTGCAATGGGGTAATTAGTGCTTGTTGCATCATTATTTGCGTGCTTGTAGGTTGTATCACTTGCACGTGATCCGGTTGGTCGACCATCTGACGCCTTAAGTCGCGATTTTCTGCTCTTAAACTGCGGTTTTCTTGCTGCTTACTTCTGAGATCGTCGAATGCTTGCTTTAAAGTGCGATTTAATTCCCTAAGTTCGTTCTCGTGTGCTCTAGTGATCATAAAAAAATCAAATATGTAACTGAATACAATGCCAGAGTTGTAACGATAATATGCGAGCGCGGTGAGTAAAGAATGTAAGAAAGAGAATAAGGATAAAAAATGTGCAATAAAAGTGCATTTACCTGCAATTTCTTCTGCGGTTATGTGCTGGTCAGGTGTCCTTGCTCACTGGGGCGGCTCGCCGCGGTTCGGTTCGGTGGCCGGCTGGTGAGGATTGGCAAAATGCGCGAGAATTGAAACTGTGAAGCTGAAAACAATAAATAAAAGCAGTTTGTAAAATGTAAGCTATCGTGATTGAAAAAATGGGAGAGCGAGGGAATAAAGTTGACCAAGATGAGTGCATAAACAGTTAGGGAGCGATTGAAAATATTGTGTTTTGTTGAAACACAATTATTTGATGTAAACAAATGAAAGAAGTTGTTTAAAATGCTAATAGCTTGATGTCTGAACAAAGGTGATGTGCTTTTGCTTTAAATGGAAAACAACAAGATTGGAGTATGTGCTATGCTAATGAAGATGCAAGTTTGTTCTAGAAATGTGAGTGAAAGTCGAAATATTGAGCTGGTGTGGCGTTGTTGCAAGTGCGATGGTTATAGGCGTGAATAAAAAACAGTATTTGAGAACATTTCAAATCTGTGCAAAATAAAATAAAGTTGCACTACTTTTAACCTTTGAAAACATAGATCAAGGGTGATTTGAAAATAATTTTGCAGCAGAATGGGATGGGAAAAGCTTTATCTGCAAATCGGTTAAAAGAACATTGAAATGGCGGCACGTGCTCTTTGCTATTTGATTTTTTTGGTGTAAAAATCAAACGATCATTGCAATAACAAATTAACATCGCTGTTATCGGTGCTCTTAAATTTTCCCAGCCGTTTTCGAAATGCAATAGGTTAGTGAATTTGAAATATCACCAACGGTTGATTGAAAAGAAAATAATCAGATATCATGTGCTGAGAATGAACTTAAAATCATAGCTGCTGGGCTGACATAAAAAATTATGGTACTTGAATAGCAGTCTGGTGCAAAGCTGTTATCGATACTTTCCCTGCGTTTAGTTGCCATCCAATAATCGGTATGGAAAATACAGTTCGTATGGAATGAGTGGATGTTGTGACTGACTATCTGATGCCCTATGGAATGGTGGTGCTGTCTGTTGACTGTTGCCCAAAATGTTATTTTAGCCCGATCGAAAACATTTGATAGCGGTGGGAATGCCAGGTTCGTATTGCAATCGGGTACTGTAAGTTGCTTGAGGGGGGGGGGGTGGATGCTTATCCGAATATGGGCGTTTTCTATAGCTTGATAATGACAGGGCTTAATATGCCTGTTCATCGTGACGTGGTCAATGAGACCCTATGTCGCCAATATGGCGCGGCTCAACGGCCAAAGTGGGTGCACGACCGGAGGTCCAGGGGCGGCCGGCCTCCTTACCCTCGCTCCTGCTTATATCGCGCGCTTGTCAAAAAATATTCCTTTTTATATTGTTTGCGTGAAAAATGAAAAAAAAAACGTGTGTCGCTGCTGATTACCGTGCACACGGAATCTATGCATAAATGCCAAAATTACACCTGTGCGTGTGTTTGAGAGGATAACATGAATGAACCACCAAAAATAGTCATCATCTTGCGCAGGGATGATGACTACAATGGGAAAGTCCGGGGGCTGTTGTACTGAGTGTTTATGTAAATCTGCTGGGTGATGTGATTCGTCTCGAGAGCGGATGAATACAAAACGTGAGGAAACGTAAATATCAATAGTTGCAGATTTTTAATTTGCGTTTCAGAATGAGTGCTATTTTTGCGTATTTGTGTCTCTGTAGGTCGATACGTTGTCTTGAATTCGTCGGTGGCTGTTCATCCGCGTTCATCGGCATATGATGCTGATATCTGCTGGATAGTATAATGTAACGTTACATATCGGTGCCGGGGAAAAAGTCTGTGTGTGTGTGGTGACTGGTACATGTAAAAAACTATAATTGCTAATTAAGTGCACTGTGATTTTTGAAAAAAAAAATCTATGCAAAACTGAATTTTTATCATTAAAATAAATAATCGTTTGCAATGGTTCATAAATGCATGCCATGTAAACGAAAGTTGTTTTATATTACGGTCAAATGCTTATCCGCTCGTACTCGATCATTGCTACATATGTAATATGTGTGCGATGGGACTGGTTGATGGTGTGGAGGGATGTATGTAAATGCGAAATAAAGGGGTTGTTTGAGGAATCTGCATAGAGGGTTGTAATAATAGAATAGTTGTTAATGTATGTGCTAATCAATTGCCTACCTGGAGATCAAAATAAGACTGGTGTTGGCGTAGTTGTGCAAGCTGGATGACATGCAAGTGTTATGCTTTATTAGGATGCGTGTCATTTACTTGTAATCTTGTAGATTTGGGAGTTTTTCTCTGATCTGTGAGTTTGCTTGCATGTTTATATGACATGCCAAACCGTCAAATGTCTCATTTGCATTACCTGAAATGCTCCCTTGTAGTTGCGAATATTTGCCACTTGGTTCTCTGCAGCAAAATGATGTGTCATACACGTCAACTAAATCTGTAATGCAAAAAGGAAATGCAAGCTATAATTGTGAGTCTGCAATAGAAATGCTGTTTTTGCCAAACTGAAATTTTATCAATATGATATGCATGTATCTTGCTGTTTTTCTCTTGTGCCGATCTGGTCTGCGAGTTCGTACTTCCATTGCATGTATTTGCCTGAATGGAAGCTCGATCGGAGCCTCCATTATGTTACGGGGTGTCTTACTTAGACTGCTGACACCCGTCGTAACATATTTTGCTATCTTAACCTTAATAGTTAGCTTAACTTAATTGCCTAAATCCTATGCGTGAATTGCATTACAAATAATCGGAATACCAAAAGAATATTATAGAGGGGCCTCGAAAGGCTTTATATCTCGAATGCGCAACGGTTCCACACAATTATTATATTTACGAATAATGGATGATTATCAAAATATAAGGCAATGTAATGAATAGATAATGTTAAAATAAGAATCGTTAGTGTAGAAGGTGTTAGATATTAATTAAGAGACAATAGGATAGATTAATATTATGCCTTATTATGCCTATACTATGCTGTGCCGTTATATGCGATACATATACAATCATACTTGCCCTGTCTGCTAAACTTTCCCTGTTTACTATGCCTACGTATATGCCTGCAGTGTTATGCACTCGGTATGTATGCATGTACATGCGCGACTGGAACTGCGACTGAATGGAAACTCGAATGCCGATGCAACTTAACTGTAAAGGGCGTTGCTGCTGGTTTTTATGTTTATGTGCCATACTTGCTGATTGGTGGGGCTGTGTGAATGCTCCGCCTACTAATTGATTACGGTATTCGATGCCAGATGGCTACCGTAAACCTAATAATACTTGCTTAATACTTGCTTAAGATAATGCCCGTATCAAGTGAGTAAGTGAAAGAATGATTGAGTGATTGAGTGAGTGAGTGAGTGAGTGAGTGAAAGAATGAGTGAGTGAGTGAAAGGATGAGTGAGTGAGTGAGTGGTGAGTGAGTGAGTAAGTGAGTGAGCGAGTGAGTGAGTGAGTGAGTGAGTGAGTGAGTGAGTGAGTGAGTGAGTGAGTGAGTGAGTGAGTGAGTGAGTGAGTGAGTGAGTGAGTGAGTGAGTGAGTGAGTGAGTGAGTGAGTGAGTGAGTGAGTGAGTGAGTGAGTGAGTGAGTGAGTGAGTGAGTGAGTGAGTGAGTGAGTGAGTGAGTGAGTGAGTGAGTGAGTGAGTGAGTGAGTGAGTGAGTGAGTGAGTGAGTGAGTGAGTGAGTGAGTGAGTGAGTGAGTGAGTGAGTGAGTGAGTGAGTGAGTGAGTGAGTGAGTGAGTGAGTGAGTGAGTGAGTGAGTGAGTGAGTGAGTGAGTGAGTGACTGACTGACTGACTGACTGACTGACTGACTGACTGACTAAAAACAGAAAAAGAAAATTATTTTTTTTATACAAAATCAGCATACTATGCAAACCAGTGTGTTCTTGCAAATATCCATGGCTTGATCCCATGATACGGAGTCAATGACGGCGTGATAACAGACGCCATTGTGCTCGATCACCTCTAGTAAGGTGGTGATGCCATTGCAGGTGAACGACGGCGTTGGTTGACACGTGACCTAGAGACTTTTATGTATTTTTTGGGACTTTTTCTTCAACTGAAGCCATCAAGGAATACAAATACCATTTAGAGTGGTGTTTTCGTAGTGGCCTGATAATTGAATAAACTGACGGGCAATCTCTGAAACCCCAGAGCAACGCGTCAGGATCTGTGGCTCAAGTCAGGTTTCAAACTTGTGAGTTCCGCCAGTTTCCGAGGTTGGCGACCTACGCACTAGACCAGAGACAAACAACATAGAGATTTTCGCAATGAATAACGTTTGCAATTGCCGCCTGCAATTGTCGCCTGTGCGCAGGGCGCCACTGTAGTCATGGTTCGAAACTTGAGACACAGACTCTGACGCGTTGCTCCGTGGCTTCTGCCATGGACCGTCGGTTCACTCACTTAACGTCGTAGGCCACAACAAAAACACCATTCTGATTTGATATGATATTCGTGTGCCCTGTTTGCTTCAGTAATTAGGCAATCCCAAAGAAAAAAAAATCCATCCGAGTTCACGACCAAGTTTTCAGAGCCTAATCAACCCACACAGTATTAACAGTGCAATTTTGGAGAGAGCAACCAAACACACATTCTTGGGTGTGTGGAAAATGCGTTTTCAAAGCAGTTGATTGGAACAACAGCTTCCTCGGATTTCTGTGAAAAATGATGTTCATAGCACTAACAACTAATAAGCATTAGCTGCATGAAAAAAGTACGGGTGATGCAAAACTGCCGATTTTAAAAAGCGTGTTTTATAAAAGGCTCGAAACACAACTTAGGAATACATATTAAGTTAAACAGTATCTTTTTTTGTATGCAATATTAAATTTTGAAATTTACTAAAAAAATTCGTTGGTCTTTTTCAATTTCATTAATCTTTTATAATTATGCTGAATATGCTGGAACTGGTAACTATCATATTCAGCAGGTGTTTAAAAGGTGAAAGAAATTTAAAAGTTTTGTAAACACTGTAGCCTTGCTTTTGTCATGTTTGTTTTGTCATCTTAAAAACTCAGTTTTCACGTAATTGTGATCACCTCAAAAAAATATTCGTATTTGTTCTTTTTTTTCGTGTCAATTGATAGAAAATTCTTTCATATTTTCCGTTTTGGTGAGTTATAATAAATCAAATTAAATTAAAATTAAAATAAGATGTTTGACACACCTTTGTGACATCCACGTTCAACGTCGGAACGTTGCCCACTTCGACGCATTTGACAGGCTGTTTCACACGTACCGTACCTGGGGCCGGCTCTTCTGAAACAGGTAAGCACACCTATCCCAGCTGTGGTCCGACTACAGTCTAGGAGAGACTGTGTTTAAATGCGCCTGTGTCTAAACGGGTGTGACTAAGCCAGGCCTTGACTGTGGCCGGACATCCACAGCTGGAACAGCAGTGCACGTAAGATATCTTTCTGTCAATCCGTTTCGTGAACCTTAGAAAAGACTCCCTGCAACTGGCATATAAAACAGAAATAACTTATAAAAGTATCTATCTGTTTATCTAACTTATATAAATGTAATATGGTGAACTCTTGTATTGTGCATTTTGAGCATCATTTTGAGCACGGTTAACGACGGCTAAGCTCATGTGTATGCCTCTTGCTCATATAATAACGAAATTAATGGTTTCATCGCAATATAACCGAATTCGCAGATGTTGTCGTAAAAGTATGTGACAGGTGCGTTGCCCAAGTTGGGTGGATTGGACTGGTATTTAAGTATCCCAGCATACCATTCATTTGCCTGAGGCTCCGCGCAACACCACGGCGTGACACCTAGTTGATTTATTCTATATGAAAGATCAGCAAGTCATTCAGTCAGTCAGTCAGTCAGTATATCAATCAGTTCGACTTCAGCCAGTCAGTAACTTTGGTCCACAGGCGAGC
>CAXIWR010000058.1:65602-70602 GCA_964036265.1 Daptonema setosum | reverse complement strand
ATCGATCCTATTTTAGGAGAAAATTACGGAAGCTTCTTGGAAATAAAAATGAAAATAATCATAATTTTTCCTAATTACAAGACCAGGAACTTTAAAAATTAGAATTTTACTGTTCTAAATTGATGTAATGTATGTTATTTGTATTGTTTATTTTACTGTTCTTCTTCCTAATATTATTATAAAAGAATAAACGTCGATTGAAACAAACCACGTACGTTGTTTCTGCAAGCAAAAACTTTGCCCAAAACATCTGATAATGAAACATCAGACAATCAGTGTTAAAACGCAACACAATCAAACTCCCCCTTTTCTATACTGTGTTAAACTATGGTGTCAACCGAGTTGAGTTGAGACTAGTGATGTTTCATTATCAGACGTTTTCGGCGTTATTTTTGCTTGTAGAATCAATATACGGGCTATACGTTGTCTCTGTTATGTCCCTTCTTCACTTGTCAAATTCCTGAATTACACATTTTAAAATTAAGTTTTTCAAAGAAAAACGGAGAAACTTGAATGCATGTTTGTTGTAGACAGCAAGACTATTTTGTAAAAAAAAACATGATAAATATTATTGTAGCATGACCTTATTGACCAACAGATAAAAATGACAATCCAACATCTATAAATCGGCAATTTTTCGTTTGATTTTTTTATTTGAATTACACAGAACGCAAATGTAATGCAATATAGCAAATTGAATTCAGTGGGTGATTAGTATACGTATGTATGCACTCCGTTTTTTCGCAAGCTTTGAAGGTAGAACATACACCAATTAGATGTTGCGTCCCCCGTTCTATGTACCTCATTTTACTTTTGCAATTTTTACTTTTGCATAATGTATGTATGGTATAGTACATGTAGATGTACATAGGTATGATTGTAGGTAGAAAATAATTTTTCCACATTTCCCATTAAACAACATTAAGTCCAAACTTAATCACGCAGTTCATGTCTGTCAAATCCAAACACAAATATGTACATTAGGTAACCCAGTAAATGAATAAGCAGCATGAATAGATCGTTGGAGCCTGTCAATTTTTTTATGGTTTCTCAACATCTTTTCATACACAAAGTCTCATCTTGCTCAGACGCGTATGAAAACAGAAAACACTTTGAAAACAGAAAACACTTTGAAAACATTCTGTCAAACGCGTCACACACCAACAAACTTCACTGTTCATGAAAGAGAACCAGTTCATTTTGTATTGAGGTAATCTAACTCGGAGGTAAAACTGATGCGTGGGAGTCATGACGGGGTAAAAACGCAAGCGGATAAAAAAGACTGTCGGGACCAGCCCCAACAAAAGGCAACTCCGTGTTTTCCGATCAACAGAGTTCTGAAATATACATATCACAATCGGATAGTGAAGTAACTTCATATCCAATTGGAGAACCCTTGTCAATCAAGTTTTGTTAAATCTAATTTCAACGTTGACAATGACAAAGTTTTTTTCAACCTCACCGCAGCACAAATATTACATTGTTATTACCATATATGACGCGGCTGCAACATTTATTCTAGTATACTAGAAAGGAGGAGATGCAGCATGAATCAATTGCATTTGGCTGTTTGAGTAAACAATTTTTAATTTCAGATTAGACAATCAAATCAAGAGAACCTGAAGATGTTCCGATGGATAGCTGCCGTTCTGTTTATTGCAGCCTTTGCCGTTAGTCGCGATTTTCATCCTATTTTGCAAATATCGCTAATTCGGTTTCCGGAAATTTTTCATCCAAATAATCATCTATATAAAACTAGTTCATTTTAACGCACTTGAGCGGTCGTTCAAATCCTTTGCTGTGACTTTGAATGGGTATGCCAGGATGGGACCAACAGATTCAAGGCTTTTAGACAGACACTTTTGTATAGTTTTATCAAAGATTTTATGAGAACTCAAAACCATCGTTGCTAAACTGTTCAGAGAGTGATATATAAGTGATTGACAGTTTTTAAAGAGAATCTCTTCACGAGTAATCCTTATTTTTTTGTGGAATTAAATGGAGGTTAGATTATAGTTGCATTTCAGCTCTGAAGTATTACTTTGTTTTAGGAGGCTCAACCTGGCAGAGGACGTGGCCCACAGGGTAGAGGTCGGTTTGGTGGCCCGCCACCAAACTTCGGTGGCCAAGGCCCATTCGGTCAACAAGGTGGTCAAAGTAGTGGCCCACCATTCGGAGGACCAAACGGTAGAGCGAACAATGGTCAAGGACAAGGCGGTCAAGGTGGACAAGGAGGACAAGGTGGTGGACCTGGCGGCCCACCATTCGGAGGACAAGGAGGTCAAAGTGGTGGCCCACCATTCGGAGGACAAGGAGGTCGAAGTGGTGGCCCACCATTCGGAGGACAAGGAGGTCAAAGTGGTGGCCCACCATTCGGAGGACAAGGAGGTCAAAGTGGTGGCCCACCATTCGGAGGACAAGGAGGTCAAAGTGGTGGCCCACCGTTCGGAGGACAAGGAGGTCAAAGTGGTGGCCCACCATTCGGAGGACAAGGAGGTCAAAGTGGTGGCCCACCATTCGGAGGACAAGGAGGTCAAAGTGGTGGCCCACCATTCGGAGGACAAGGAGGTCAAAGTGGTGGCCCACCATTCGGAGGACAAGGAGGTCAAAGTGGTGGCCCACCATTCGGAGGACAAGGAGGTCAAAGTGGTGGCCCACCATTCGGTGGAGCGAACAGTGGTCAAGGACAAGGCGGTCAAGCCGGACAAGGAGGACAAGGTGGTGGACCTGGCAACCGTTTTACATTTGGACAAGGCGGAACTAACCAACAAGGTGGACCTGACGGACAGGGTGGACCCAACGGCGGACAAGGCGGACAAGGCGGCGGTTTTCCGTTCCCACCAAACAGCCAAGGCGGACAAGGCGGTGATTTCCCGTTCCCACCAAACGGCGAAGGCGGACAAGGCGGAGAAGGTGGTAGTTTTCCGTTTGCACCAAACGGACAAAGCGGACAAGGCCCACAAGGTGGTAGTTTTCCGTTCGCACCAAACGGACAAAGTGGACAAGGCTCACAAGGTGGTAGTTTTCCGTTTGCACCAAACGGACAAAGTGGACAAGGCTCACAAGGTGGTAGTTTTCCGTTTGCACCAAACGGACAAAGTGGACAAGGCGGACAAACACGAGCGAACCGGTTCAACAACCGCAATCAGTAGAAGTGCCGATACCATACAAACGGAAAAGGCTAAGTAAAGTTCGTTTGTCATAGTAATGAAATTTATGAATGATAACAAACTGAAATTGCCGGCACGATAATTCAAAATGCTGTTTAATTTCAGTCCTTTCGGTTTTTTTTATTATTTCATTACTTCAATTAATCTACAGTATGTACAAGTGAATTTTGTGAAGACAAGCTTTAAAAAAGATCTTTCATACCAGTGGGAACAAGTGTTTGTTTTTCATCGTGAAAGGTTCAGCTTTGATGTAGACACCCACTTGAACTAGATATTCGATAAATTGAGAAGTCTTGCTAAAATAATATCAAGCTCTTTTGTACTTGAACCTTTGTAAGTAAATTATCTGTGATTCTATGTATATCGATATAAAAGTGGAAGGATGAAATTGCCAGCTTATAACTTGTGTTCACTGAATTATTTACATACGTTATTCGAGGTAAGTATCTTTGTTGTCGGCGACATTGACGTGCTTGATAGTTTGTGGCCTAACCAATCACGTATCACAAATCCATCGATCGTATTTAAATAAAATATATCACATATAATAATGACGGTTCCTTGCAGATGTAACCATAGTTTTTAATTTAGAAAATCGTATTTACAAGATTAAAAACTTAATTGTTTTTTATATGAACTTTCATCTAATTACGCTGTACTATTGTCAATAGTTTTCTAAAATACGCAATTGTGAAAATAAAAACTAAATTTGAGCTGTCAATAAATAGATGTAGAATATAAAAAAAAACAGAAAAACGTTCTAAAATAATTTTCTGAAAAAACATTTTTAAAGATCAATCTATCTTTTCGAACCTGATTGACATACAGAACGGATAAAACACGGTTCGCGTTTTAGCAGTTATTGTGAAAGTTATACATAAGCTGTGAGATCGTGACAAAAACATTTGATTACAGTAGGCAGGAAAGCGGCGACAATCGTGGCTGCACATTCTAAAATGTTTCGTACTATGGTATAATTTGCGCCTCAGTTTGTTAGGAAAACAAAGATGCAGTAAAACATATACAACACCCGGTAATATGTTCGGCTGAATAAATGTCTGTTGTCTTTCTGAAACAGATGAGTTGAATTAAGATTAAAAAATCAACAGTCTAATAATGAAAACTGTGATCGAACGCGTCAAGTCGTTTTTCAATTATTCGTCAATTTTATTCGATTAAATAACGTTAAATATTTTTATCAATACGTTGAATAAGAATGAGTACATAATATTTTAAACTATTCAAGGAAACAATACACGTACGGTGAAAAACATGCAAATATTTATCAATTAAAGAACAAAACCCAGTTATCAGATTTGTGATTGGCGTCCACATTTATAAGTTTGATATTTGAAATGATTATCAGTCGAATCGTTCGAAATGTTCAATAGCAGCGCCCGGTTATTTTCAAAAGACCTGACCCTGTATATGTCATCAACAACAATCACTCGACACGGTCTGCAGCGGCACTGCTACAACTGTTTCGACAAAATCGTCGTGCAGAAATCGTATAAAGTCTGCCGGTTGGCCAAGTACGAGCTGATCGACGAAATGTGCGATGAGGACAGCCAGACATAGCCAGACGTTATAGACCATAAAGATAAGCATTATGATCATACCAAGTAGCAGTTGGAAACAGGACACACCCGCCAGCACGTACGTCTCCGTCGAGCCGAGTCGGCTTCTGAAACAGTGAAAGTCGGGAACTGAAAAAGTGAGAGTCGGGAAATTAAACAGTGGGAGTCGGGAACTGAAGCAGTGAGGGTCAGGACATGAAACAGTGAGAATCCGGATATGAAACAGTGGGAGTCGAGATGTGGACCGGTGTCT
>CAXIWR010000058.1:45602-63102 GCA_964036265.1 Daptonema setosum | reverse complement strand
GCCGTGTGTAGAGATAGAGGTACGTCAACGTCAACGATGGTATAATGACGAGTCGCCAGTCAGGCAGACGACGAATGATGGCCACTGTGGATGTTTTTGTTTTATTGAATTTTTCGCTGCTGGCTAAAAATTTTATGAAAAAAATGAATTGAAACTTTTGAAATTGAAGCACATTATTGTTCTTTCAAACTTTTAAATACAGCATTTTAATACATATATTTTGGAGTGAGCGGTAGGTTTTGCAAAAGACGTTCGTTCCAGAAGAGAGTTTAAATCAAATAAACGGAGTATACAAAGCTAAAAGCCTCCGTGAAAATACAGATACAGTTGTGTAATGGCCGATAGAAGAGAAACACTTAACGAAATAATAAACAATATATAAACGTCCACAATCGTCACTTAATATTTACTTTTCTTCTCATCACTGCAATTTTAAAGTTGAACATTGGATAGTTTTGAAACTGAATCAAACTAATCAATGAAATACTTTATTCCATTCCGCCTTCCTCAGTTTTTGAAGACATCATACCCAAAACCCTGCTAATAAATTTCCGCAAACCTGCCAACATCAATGAACCTAGATGATGTATGTTTTTAACTTACCAGTTTTTTGAAATAATGCCAATTAAATAAATAAATTGCACGTTATAAGCTACAAGCATGTAATGAGCAGTAAATAAGAAAACAAATACAATTGCCGATGTCTGCCCAACTTCTGGGCCGAAATATGACTGCGCAGTAAGTTTGCGAATATTTTTCTCACTCTGGTGAGTTTATTTGCACAGGTAAAAGTATTGGCAAGGTTAAACCAAGCTGATGTTGTCTTTGTTCTCCTTCGCTGAAAGCTGTTCATAAAATTATGAATGAAAAACATGTGCATACTGTATATCAAATGATATGTACAAAAATTACATAAACAAGTGAGTTCACTTCGCATGCATGTTTTTGTTTCGCTGACCACTAGCGGACGAGCCAATCTCTAAATGGAGGGAAACTTATTAGCAGTTTTAGGTTCTTTCACCTGTGTCTTGAAGAACAATTTCTGGTTTTCAACGAGGAGGTAGTTCCACTTTTCTGGTCTTCCCTTGTCCGCTGGTGAGTTTAACTGAACGTACTAGAATAAAAAAAAATTGATAGCTCTAAGCGCACCTCTAATTTTACGGCCAACTTTTGTGTTTGACCGGATGACAACTTCACTGAACACCAATTTATTTATTTCATTTAAACTGCGCTTACTTTCCAACGATAAAGAGAAAAACTTTCAATTAATTTTCCTGTGTTACACTGGCGGACAAGCCGAACCTCTGAAAGAGGGGGATTTCATCAAAGAGGGGGAATTTGCAGTTTTGGGAATAGTTTACCTACATCTTATGGTACAGACTGTACTTTTCAAACTCGTCAAAGAGAGGGAACTTTCACTTTTCCTTCCCCTTCTCGTCCGTTAGTGCTGTGTTAATAGCTGAACGCATGACAACCGTAAACATTAGCGGACGAGAAGGAGAAGGAGTATTCTATAGAAGAAGGCCTTCTTTGACGGCTTAAAAATTCGGTTCCCTTCCCTAGGTGTAGGTAAAATGGCTTAAAACCACCCATTCTATCACTTTTAATAGAAATTGTCATCCCTTTAACGGATTTGTTTTGCTCGCTAATAACTGTTGACGAAGTTTCAACATTTTGCGCGCAACCGTTACGTGCATTGGCTGATCCATGATTTTCATTGGGGCGGATGAGAAATATTTATTCCAATTCGTCAGATTTACATACCTTGTGGTATTATTCAAAAAATCCAAAGTTTCGGGAAATTAAATCCCCAACTGATTAAAATGATTTTTATTTAAAAATATTGTAAAACTTTTCTGTTCTGCTCATACGCCAGTGAAGTTTCATGGCACCGGGTGTTACGAAAGAATGTGGTTAAAAAGTTGATAGTCTACATAATTGAAGCTTTCGCTATTCAGCTGATAACATATCAGGGTATGAGGAAACTTCTAAATGACTCAGAGCTAAACTTTCTGAGAACAATCAATAAAAAATTGCCATCGACAAAACATAAAACACCAGTTTTCACATGTTTATAATGTAACTTGGTAAACTTTTTAATTTAATAAACATGTTTAATACGCTGATCCCGATAAGTATTGACAACGTACAAAGTTTTCTGGTAAGAGGTACAAAACTCATCAATATTTTACTTTTTGAACACCCTGTACAGTGTTCCCACAGCAGTTTAGCGACCGAAGTTACATGCAATCTAGAATAAACTGAGCGCACATGTGCAATGCGTTGTCGAATCAGGTATGAAACTATAGCAAGTTATTGATTTCGTTATCACGTAGGAAACGTGATTAGTGAAATTGTGATTATACATATGTAAATTATAACATTTGAACATTTTTCATGATCAACTTTTGCCTCGCAATGCGCTGGTTTCGTGTTTGATCGAAAAAGTAGGTTACCGTAAGTAGACGGTTTTGAACATATCATTCCACTTTCCTTGCATGTGAAACATCATAATTGATCGGGGAGTAAACTCGGCTAACGTGGGTGACGATGATTGGGAAAACACTCAACTGCTGAATCCTCACCAGCCAAGTCAGCCAATCCGGTCAGAGAACTGCATAAAAAGGGCTCAGCTTGTGGCTGTAGGTAAGTACAATAAAGGTAATGTTTCAAGGGCAGAAAAAGATGGAATATTTGTTATTCACTAGAATTTCGGTATTTTCTGTAACCGGACCTGATATGCAGTATTTATGAGCTGCGCATCTGGTTTAAATTAATTTTTGGTGGATTTCAGCGTGAATTTTCCGTGTTTTAGGAGATTTCCTTACATGTAAAATAAAAGTGAATAATTGATCCACCAGTTTTCTTAGAAATTTGTTCCAAATTTGGATAAACTTCTAATTTTTGGAGCATTTATCTGCAATTTGAAGCTGTTACTTTTATATTTACGACTGTTGCTTTTGGCAATGTTTTGCGTTTAATCGGTTAGGATGCAAATACCTTTATGATGTACAAGTACAAGTGAATAAAAAATGCCGTCGTGTCCGCGCGTGATTGTACATTTATGGTGAACTATTACAATAAATTGAACCAAATCCACTCTGTGAAAAGTCATTTCCGCTCGACAAAACAATTTCCGAGACATTTTTATATTAAAGATATGAAAAAAAGTTGAACGAAACTCACTCAGGAGAGAGGTACATAATGGTAATGTTCAAATTTAATGGTTAGTTGAGTGAATCCTAAACTGAAAAAAGTACAAAAATGCTTCAGATTGTGATGAAATGAGCACAAATGATTGATGTTTTCAGAATCATTGCAAGAATTGACATAAGTAGAAGTCATGGAAATCTTTGTATTTTAATCGGAAACGTCAGAAATGGAAATTAATTCCACAAAATGTGAGTAAAATGACTGGGAAGCTAACAAGTTCCATTGTTTGAATTGAATTGAATGAAAAGTTTTTTTGAATCATGTTTTATAGGTATCACGCGCTTACTCACTCACTCACTCACTCACTCACTCACTCACTCACTCACTCACTCACTCACTCACTCACTCACTCACTCACTCACTCACTCACTCACTCTCTCACTCACTCACTCACTCACTCACTCACTCACTCACTCACTCACTCACTCACTCACTCACTCACTCACTCACTCACTCACTCACTCACTCACTCACTCACTCACTCACTCACTCACTCACTCATTCACTCACTCATTCACTCAATAACTCACCTACCCACCCACTCACTCACTCACTCACTCACTCACTCACTCACTCACTCACTCACTCACTCACTCACTCACTCACTCACTCACTCACTCACACACTCACTCACTCACTCACTCACTCCTTCACTCACTCACTCATAAAAAAAAATACGACAAAGCCACCGTCGAGTTCAGAAAACTCTGAAACATCAGCTTACGCATAGTCAATGGGTGCGCGGTCAAGAATGTAATATATGATTTTATTTGAAAGTTCATCAAAAAGTCGTGTTTGAATTGAATTTGTCAAGTTTAGAAACAGAAACGTGACAGTCATACAGAGAGACAGATAGATAGTATGATATACATACCGGCAATCTGAGAAACTGAGAGTCAACTGCAAACAGACAGTTATAGCCTCTCCACGGTTTCATGTTACTCAAAGTTGTTTTTGTAACATTTTTGTCAGGCATATAAAATTCAAATTTTCAATTAAAGTGTGTGGCAACAGTTTTATAAAAAAAACCCTTAGTTTTTTGTCGCCTTATGTCGCCTGAATTATTCGAACCTCAGTTATACGAATATTGCGCCAAAGCGCCAACATATGAAAGAGTCATCAAATACGTGCGTAAAGGGCCTGGAAAATGAATTTTTGATAAAGAGCTTCTGGAGATTCAAGTGAAAAAATGACACGTTAACGTGTCCAACCCAGTGTAACACCCACTGAACATGATGATTGCATGTTATAGCATACAGCTGTTGGGTTGAGATGAGTCGGAGAGCCGACTAGTGTGCATCATCTTCTCTTACATTTGATGCAGCTAACGATTCAAAAGTTGGAGTAGTTAATACTACAACTTTTCACTTGAATCCCAGGCAGCCCATTATTTAAACAATGAAATAGGCCCTCAAATTGTTAATAGCTAACAAAATTTACTTCACCGATTTCCGTTAAAAACACATCCGCTAAGAACGCTTCCGGAAACAAAATATCCGCACATAAACTCCCGCTGGCAAGACTTCCGCTTTTAATAATTCCGATTTTAACAGTTCCGATGAAAAAAAATCCGATCCATACAGTTCCGCTAACAAACAATCCGCACGTAACAGTTCCGGAGAAAAGACTTCCGCTAATAAACTTCCGCAAACGAACGATCCCTAATATACAGCTCCGTAGATATGGGTACACCGTAAACAGGTAAGTAAAAAGAAAAGGAAAGAAGAATATCTGTAAAACAACGCACGTGTCCACAGCAAAATATTCCTAAAACTAATTATTAAATAATTCAAATTCAAATGCAGCAGCCAATGAGCGCTGAGGGCTGCGCTCACAGCGCTTTTTTGATTGCGGTACGCTGATTGGCCAGTCAAATTCTGATTATATACGAGTATCACGTCTATATTTTCACGTCAGTTGTTTTACGGATGTTCCTTTTTTAATTGTTACTTTCAATTTTACTTTCCTTTGGACTCTGAAAGCACCCGAAACCATCTGAACCATCTGAAAATCACTGTGTGAACATTTTCAATTTGAATTTTTTTGCTCGTACACGTAAAACTTTCTAATAAACAATTTTTGCTGGTACATGGGAATTTTTTTACTGACACTTTACAAACATTTTTTCTAATAGACGACCAAATGTTACTTCATAATTATCAATGTTGTCAGTTTATTATTACGAATCTGTCCTTTCATGTTGTCAAGGCCGTTCCGAAACTTTTGCCGTCTTAGCACAGTGCGCGTTATCATGTGTAAAACAGTGCGATTACACCGTAATTTTGGTTCAATCTCTGAGGTGTGTAATTGTTGTAGATTTCTTCGCGTTTGAACTGGCTGGAATACAGTAGGTTTATTGGCTCCCAGGGAGAGGTCAAACTTATTAATATGTTCTAACAAGCTCATCTGACTTGCTTACGATATTACGATATTATGTTTTATTCGCAACTCTGAATAAGTTGGGGATGAGCGGCAAGAGCCCCTCAAAATAACATTTGAAGTGGATAATAAATCGAGATTAATAGTTTTGGTTTTGGTTTTAAAGCTCAGATGAATCAGAGAATATATATATAGGTAAAAGTAATTATAGATCAGATCGAAGTAATAGTAAAAGGAGCAAATGAAAAGTGAAAGTTGAAAGTGGTGATCGCAATGATAATAATCTGTGATAATATAGATAATGATAACCATGAATCGCATTAGCTAAGGCAAAGAATTTGGCTTTAACGCATTGTTTAGAGAAAAACGTTGGGAAACTTATTGAAGGCATTATCAATTAGTTGTTTTGTATACCGTGGGGAATTTATATATGATTTAAAATCGTTTATAGATGGAGATGCCACCACTTCAGGTGGAAGGGAGTTCCATAGTTCGTAGGTTCTATAAAAGATCAGGCGAGATCTTTGGGTACAGTCAGCATCTTGCTAGTAAATACGTGTATATTCGATAATGCGTAGGCGTCTAATCATGTATATGTTCTCTAAGTGATATAAATATGAGTGATCATTGGATTCTTGAGGTCTTTATCCATTTGTAACTGGCAAGCGATATCTAATAAAGTCCACCAGTTGTACACGTCGGCTCGTCATCACCTACCCCGCAAACATACATCCCTCAGAAACTGACTGGCGCTCAAGTCAACTTTGGTTCTCTGAAACGTTTGTTTGTGCGTGCGTGGAAGGAAAACGTGGCAAGGTGTACTTCGTGGCTGGTTTTGACAACTTCGATCTATAAAGAGGTACGACTTTGTGTCTACCAATTGTGCGACTTTGTGTCCACATTTGTTTTCTGTTAGTGTGACTTTGTGTCCACTGTGTGACTTTGTGTCCACCAAAAAACTTGTTTTCTGTTAGTGCGACTTTGTGTCCACTGTGTGACTTTGTGTCCACCTAAAAATTTGTGTGACTATGTGTCCACTTGAAAATTTATAAGCCACAAGCTCTGAAATACAAACAAAAAATCGCTATGCCCATGACAAATGCAAATGGATATCGTCACAATAATTGCATTGTACTGCGTGAATGTCGTCATTTGTTGAGACATTATATAAGAAATGACGTTCAGATGGCTCTGGATTTGTTCGAGTCAATCACTGAAGTTTGTAGGCTAACACCGGGTGCAGACGGTATGGTTGTGCCACATATAGATGAAGGGTACAGGGATCAGCAAAACTTGGCCCTCATGTTTGGATATTTGTCTGATGTGTATGATGTTGTTGATGAATTAGAATGGGGTCGTGTTAATCAGGCCAAATATAAACTGGCAGAGGCAGACCTCATTAACATCTCAGTACAAAGTTTTGAAACAGCCAAGACTGTAGATAACACTCAGGATTCAACGCACGGTGAAGTTGTAGGTAATGTGTATAATTCGGGTAATGTGTCGATGGGTAGTGGTAATGCTGAACCCACACACGATAATGCCAATATACAACAGGGTTTGGGTAATCCCATAGTGACTAGCACTCCGATCCGTCCACCGCCTGGACTGGAATACGGTAGTAATGTGCAGCAATCGAGTAGGCAAGGTGTATGTGTTACACCAATGGTAAATGGTATAGATTACGGTAATTATAATGGTACACAAGGTGCAACGGGTTACGGTAATGTGACATATGGTAACGATAATGTTTCACGTGTAAATGCACAAAACGTAGGAATTCATTTGTTGATTGAGCAACAACGACAACAGCAAAAAGACATGGCTCAATTGCAGTTATTCTCGCAGGTTTATGATAAATTAGACGGCAAGGATGGTGCCAAGTATGAGACATGGTCAGAAGGTGTGAAGAAACGCCTGTTGTTAACGCAAGCAGATGAACAGACCGCATTGTCCCACATCAGGACATGTTTGACAGGTAATGCTTTGCGCATGTACGAGTCCGCAGGTGACAACATCAGGTTGAGTTTGCCTGAAACCTGGCGATTTTTGGAGAATCGATTTGGTGACCAGCGTTGTGCTGCAGTCCGTCACAGTACGTTCTATTCGTGTGACCAAAGACCGAACGAGAGTATTCGACAGTACGTGAGTGAACTGGAATCGAGATGTTTCCTGAACAGAGAGACCTATGGATTTGAAACGGTTATAATGCAGAGACTGAGTCAGGGTCTCATATCACCTAAGCATAAGGAGATGGCGATCGAGTCATTACTCAAAGAGGGAGAGAATCGCCTGGATGAGCTGATTAAGAGTGTCGAGGTCAACGAAAACTCATCCAAGATACAGAAATGTTTGATGAATGGTACTGTAGGTCATGCGACGAAGAAGCATGAAGCCTTTCATCCTGACGGAGTAAAATCTGTACATGGAATTTTCAACAGCCGAATTCCCGACCGACAGTACAATAAGAAATGGTGTCGTAACTGCAATAACACCTCTCACTACATAAACAAATGTTGGTATGCTGGAAATGCTGCCAAATGCATGAAGTACGGTTACGGTAGTCGAGCTAAGACTAAGTATAAGCAGACCGAGTACGCTGAACAACAACAGATAAAACAGTACGACAGGGATAAGTTCCGTAAGTGTTACCGCTGTGGTAACAAAGGGCATATTGCGATGAATTGTCCAGTGGATGAGAAACAGGTTAAGATTGACAAGTGTTATGACCAGGAGGATCAGGTTATTATGTCAGTCATGAACAACGAAGAGACGGTTAATGAATTCCCGTCGAATGATTATTTGAAACACCATCCGAATAAGTTTCGTGTTGATAAGAAAAAGACTGCTAAGGTTAAGCATAAGGGTTTGAAGATCAAAAAGGATAGTGCGCCGTACATTCGTGTGAATGGTGTTAAGGTGAAACACCACGAGTACTCCATGGATAGCGGAGCTAACACGAATCTGATTTCGTCGATATTTGCCAAGTCATTAGGTGTTAAAGTGTATAAGTGTGACGATCAGATTTCGACATTCAACGGATCGAAGATTTTCAGTAATTTGGCGTGTACGGTTAGTGTGTCGATAAAAGGTGGTCGTGATGATATTGAATGTAACATTGTGGATGACATGAAGTATCAGATTTTGATCGGTTTTGAAACCATGGAACGTTTGGGCATTTATATGATGGGTCCAAATGGTGTACGCTACGTGGGCAACAATAGCTATTCGGACCGAGAATCCGAGGTTATGTGCGCCGTTAGAACGAAGGCTTGTGAAGATCAGGGTGACATCCTTCTCTAAACAAAAATTGTCAATCTATTATAGGTATTTAGTTATTTGGTATAATATGGTTCTCGACTGAAAAAATTTTAAATAGGGGAGGAATGATCGGACAACAGTGGTAATTGCAAATATTTAGTAATAATGCATCTAAATTAACGTTGTCTTATTCCCTATACAAGGTAGTTTTAATCAGTGTTAGTTATTAAAGATTAGTTTCCATTTGAGTTCAGAAAGTATGAGTTAAATGAGAACACATTAATCCTTATTTTATGCAGATATTTATGGTCAAGACAGGTATGGATCTAACAACATGAGAGCTGGCAACAATCAAGGCTTGTCGTCAACGTATGGTTCTATGGTCTATGAACCTGAACTTGAACATTTAATGACGATTTTATTCTATTTGAACGACACTTCCATCTTATTTTCTATTATTGTAGGGGAAGAGTCAGCATCTTGCTAGTAAATACGTGTATATTCGATAATGCGTAGGCGTCTAATCATGTATATGTTCTCTAAGTGATATAAATATGAGTGATCATTGGATTCTTGAGGTCTTTATCCATTTGTAACTGGCAAGCGATATCTAATAAAGTCCACCAGTTGTACACGTCGGCTCGTCATCACCTACCCCGCAAACATACATCCCTCAGAAACTGACTGTACTTTTAAGGAACGGTCGATGTATTTTGAATTCATGTCCCCTGGTGTTCGATTCAGATAATGTGACGAAGTCTGAACTATTGACGTGCATGAAGTGGTCATGGAATAGCTTGTAAAGGGTGGTTAGGTCGGTTTTCGTCCGACGTACAATGAGTGGTTCGATATTAAATTGTTCGCATAATTCCAAGTAAGCGGTCTTTTTTACCGAAGAATGTTGGAGGTACTTTAAAAAACGTTTCTGAACAGATTCGATTAGTTTTATTGAACCGACTTGCGAAGGATTCCACAGAATTGACCCAGATTCAAGTATGGGTCTCACGTATGTTTTGTACATTTGTAGACGAAAGTTCGTATTTCGAATTCGGAACAGTCTATTTGTAACGTTTAATTGTCGGCTAGCTTTAGTGGCTTTAGTGCTTCAACATTATTACTATTTATTTTTTAATTTTTTTACTCACCCAATCAAAGACGTTATTGGACTATCACTATTAAAGAATTACACCACCCCGTGGGAACAATGTGCAATTGTACTGGTTTACACAAAACTCTGCACTGTGCTAAGACGGTTGAGCGACGATTTCAGCCATCTTTGCGGCAGGATCGGTGAAAAACGTGAAATAAATAAACGAAATCAAGTTTCCAGCATCACGAGATACATCGGAGTATGTTAATTTTGAAAAATTGAGCCCGAAATCGATGGGAAACAAGAAGCGAAAGGGCAGCGGGGACAAAGGCCAGAATAAGCCACGCAGGAATTCGGCTGAAGACTCCAGATCTAGCGCTGATGAAGAAAGCCAAGTGAAGAAAGTCAATGGAGGGAGTAGAATTATGAGTGAAAGTACAGGTTGGTGGTGTTTTTTTTTTTAATTTTAATTTTGTATTGGAGAGTGAGTGATCAACTCATCAATCATTGATTAATTCACCTGACGTTTATGACAAGCAGGGACATTAACGGACGATTTCAAAATGAAAAAGTGTGATTCCCCATCGTCGGCAGTTCTACTAAGTAGACTTTGTTTCTTAAAATTAAAATGAATGGACCTGTGAAGCTCTATCTCCTTGTTGCATTGTATATTTATTTCCACTCTTCCTCTATCCATACAACAGCAGTCTGCCGATGTTCTCAGCAACATGAAACACAGCACCACTCGATTATTACTTTTTTAATGAGTGATATAATTTCATTTTCAGAACGATCTTCAATCGACTCATCTCCACTAACACCAACCACACTCAACAACAACAACAACAAAATGACTGGTTCTGTCAGTCAGTCGGTCTCCAAACCAGTCACTGGCAATCGCCGACGTACACTCACCGTTTTGGTTCTGATTTTAATGCTGGACTTGCTCGCTTTCACCTGCATTCTGCCGTTGTTTCCGTCGCTCATGGACTTTTATGCGGCGCAAGCGCAGCCGGTTTGTTTTATGTTTTTTCTTGGTTATCTGCGTTATAGTTGCCAGGTCACTAACGAAACGAACCTTATCGTAACTTTCGAAACTAACATTCCCCTTGGAAAAAGTTAATTCGATTCAATAGTCTTTAAACGAAATTCCAACAGTTTCGATAAATATTTAGTTTCGATAAGATTTTGTGGATTCTCAGTAACTGCGACCAACCGATCTGACCACTCCATCAATTACTTACTGACTCACTCATTCACTCAACACTCGTTCACTTACTCACTCAGTCAGTTACTCGCTTACTCATTCTTCATAAATGATAGACTAAAAACTGTTTAGTTTTGTTACTGACGTTAAGAAAGCTTGCATAATTCATGATTTTTAAAACTGCGTTCTGCTCTCAATTTCCTTCGATTATTGAATTTAAAAAAAATGCGATGGATGTCTAGGACTCGATCTACTCGGTACTGAACAACGGTCTGCTGGACTTTCGTCACTGGATCGGTGTGCCCGATACGAACCGAATGAACTCGGTGTTCTTCGCCGGTTTCCTGGGTTCGGTGTTCAGTCTTCTGCAGTTCGTGTCCAGTCCGGTCGTCGGCACGCTTTCCGATGTTTTTGGCAGGAAGAACACGTTGATGGTGGTGACGGTTGGTTGAAACACGATACATTCCACGTGCTCAACTTGCTAAAACGAGGCATTTCATTCAATCATAATAAGATTTTAACATTTGTCATTCACATATGGTAAAAACTATTTTCCATTCAACCTCGCCCACTAGTAACAATTTTACAAAAACATAAAGTGTAAAATAAGTGATTTCTCGTCATATATGGTATTTGAATTTTCCATCAGTTTGACTCTGCAAGAGAATGCTCTGGAATCCGGAAGAAATAGCCTTCCCAAAAAATTCCCCGTTTCCTCGTAACCTGCTACATACTCACTTGACCAAAATTCACTTATCTTCACCTGTGACCTGTGCGGCCAAAATCGTTAATGAACCAATAATCAGTGATGATGAATAAGTTAACCAATGGTGTTTGATTCACCAATGTTTTAAATTGGGTACCTATCCAACCAACCTACTCCCAGGCCCAATGATGTTGCTATTCAGGCGGGTTCTCTCTGTGCGAACATAATCTGGCTGTTCGCCTACTCGTTCCCGATGTTCGTGCTGTTCCGTGTGTTCGGTGGTCTGTGCAAGTCGAGTGTGTCCATCGCCACGGCCATTGTCGCCGACGTGTTTGCCGTTAATGAACGCGGAAAGGGCATGGTTGGTTAACATTGTTTTGTGTTATGTCATGTCATGTCGTTTATATTTTTTCCAAACAAAATTCATGTATGTCATTTTTGTTTGGTGTTTACTGTACTGTATTATGAAATATAGTCGATGTTATCATTTTTGAGTTCTTGACTCATTTTGATCAGACATACAGGTCAGTCAGACAGTAGTAGTGTTTCGGTCTAGGGTTCAGTAACAAACGACAAATCTTATTCCATGCAATTCATTACTAAACTTGACGAATCGGCTCGGCGGTGTATGTAATGTGCATATCATTGCACGAAATAAGTTAGAAAGAAATTTTAAAGATAAATTTTATCATTAAATAATTATAATTAAAAAATAATCAATCAGAATTGTGTCAGGCATTGATCGGCATGTGTTTCTCGTTCGGCTTCTTGTTCGGCCCGCTGATCGGTGCCGTGTTTGCGCGCAGTGCCCGTCTGTCCAGCGATGAATCCGGTTGGTCTATCATGAAATGTTGCCTGTCTAGTCTAATGCGTAGAGTGCCAGCCTCGGAAACTGGTAGTCCTAAGGTACGAACCTAACTTGTCAGTCACACTGATCCGGACGCTTTGATCTGGGCCCGTCAGTTTATTCAAACTGTCTGGCCACTACGACGTTGTGGAAATATTTTATTTTTGTGTTGTGTTGAGGTGAAAAATGAACCTTAAAATAAACCCTGAAATTTTTTTGCAGATTATCCGTTCGCTGCACCAGCTTTGTTCGCCGTTGCATTATCGGCCTGCGAACTGGCGCTGGTTGTTGCTGCTTTGCCTGAGACACTGCCGCCTGAGAAACGGGTTAACTTACGCTTCACGACGAGTTTTCCCTAGAAATACCAAAACTGAAGTTCTCTGGAATTGCTTTCTTTTGCTCGAAATTCTTCTTTAACTCGGTTTACTCACGGAGTGTGGTCAGTGGGAGCGGGACCTACGACTGTTACACGTTCACAGCAGTTGTGAGTATCGAGTGTAGTGTTGCGAGCGGGACCTACGATTATATAATGTATTAAGGTACAAAAATAAATTCTTTAATTTGCATCTATTTTAACAGAAGACAACGCTGAGTCAAGTAGCCAACCAGATCATAAACTACGTGAGTCCACGTGCTCTTTTCGAATACCGCGCCGCTGCCAAAACCATGACTGAGAAGAGTTGGTTTTGGAAAATATTAATATTAAATAACTATATATAGTAAATAGTAATTATCATCATTTATTAATAATTAATAGTTTTTGTTAATCTCTGGTTTCGTTTGCAGTGTGTGATATGCAATGTAACAAGTAGAAATGCATGTCGTTTTACCCATCCTACATTGTGTTGTGTCGACTCCCCGGTAGGAGGCGTTTTCAACTTTGGCTTTTTCAACTTCGGTCTTTTCAACTTTAAAATTTGGGTTGCGGCAAGGTGTTTTCAACTTTGGCTTTTTAAACTTTGGCTTTTTCAACTTTGGTCTTTTCAACTTCGGCTTTTTCAACTTCGGTCTTTTCATCTTTGATTGCACTTCCATGAAAACACACCGAACCGTCAACGATGAAGAAAAAGAATTACATGAAAAAGTCAGAAAAAATGCGCATTCAAAGTAAAAAAAGATCGAATTTGAGTAATCGAAGTTGAAAACGACTGTTCGCGGAAAAAAAATCCGAAGATGAAAAGACCGAAGTTGAAGTCAAGTCAAGTCAAGTCGTTTATTCAGTCTGTATACTGACAAGAGGGCACAAAAAATGACTAACAAGTTAGTCGTGGCGTAATGTGCATGATACAATACAATAAAGTAAAATAAGCAAAAAATTTATCTAGGATAATTAAAATTGAAATTTTTAGTAGAGGAAAATGGTAAAAATAAGAAGAAAAAGAATCACCGGACAACAAAATATATGATTATTAATTTTTTTTTTTTTTTTTTTTTTTTTGAAAATAAAAGGTATGTTATCATGATAAGATTAGATCACCCTGAAATATTGGTAGTTAATAGAGGGAAAAGTAATAAAAAGATTAAAAGATAATAGAACACTGTATTGAAATTAGAGAAAATATGATGTTAGTAAGTAATTTTAATCAAGTATAAAAAAATTGAACTTAATAAAAAAGACACTTTGATAATAAAAACTGTAAAAATTTGAAATTTAAAATTTAAAAATTGATGGTGAAATACACCATAAGAGTGTATATAATCTGTGATATAAGAAAATTAAAATTAATATTAAAATAGTATTTAATAACAAAAATAAAGTAAAAATAGCAATAATAAAAAATAATAATAATAATAACGGGTAAAATCAACAAGTGAGGAAAACCTGAAAGCAGATTGAATAAGCTTGTAATAATGATGTAGCCTAAGGGAGGAGAATTTGAGGTGGGAAATAAAATTTTATAATTAATAATAATAATAACAATGTGTTATTTGTAGTTATTTTATAGAATATTATAAAATAGTATATAAAAAATTATAATCATAATAGAGTATTAAAAATTAAGAATGAATAATTTGAGTGAGGGAAGAATCGCGGATAATATATAAATGTGTTGTTTGGTTAAGAGCAAAGAGAAATAGAAAAAAATATAGTAAGTTTAATAAGATATGTTGAATTAATTAGAAAAATAGAGAAGAATAGTAAAATTTTAAGAGGCTAGAATTGTATAAAGACAAATATGGGTATAATGGAAAATGAAATAGCAATGAAGATTGAAGTTAAAGTTAAAATTAAAGTTAAAATTAAAGTTAAATTTAAAGTTAAATTTGTTCAGTGTAAGAGAATGAGTAGGTGAACCAATAACATGAATAAGACGTCCTAGAATATCTGATATATTAAAGACTGAAAAAAGAAAGTAATAAAACGTAAGGAAAAGTAGATATTAAGATATAGTTATAGATATTAAAGAAAATGGAAAAAAGTGAATAAAATTAAAATTAAAGTAAAAGTAAAGTAAAGTTTTTACATATGCCTGAAAACATCAATAGTAAAGTAGGAGTTGACATCAGACCTGTTGCACAATGCGTTAATAAAATGAGCATTAAAGACAATAGAACGAAACTCTTTGATTGTTGAATATACAGAATAACCCAGAGAATTGAATGCTTTGATTGACGAAATATGAGGGGAGTTATGGTAAAAGGTTGTAGAATTAGATTTATAAGTTAGTTGGAATGAATGACGATTAACCGATTGGTGGTTGGATTGAGGTGAATAAATAATTAAACCAGGGAAAGAGAAACGAGAGACGATTGAAATTTTGTATAAAAAGAGAAGACGAGCAGCACCGGCAGTAACTGAAATAGGTAAAATATTGCAACGATTTAACAAATTAGCATAAGAGACATCATGTGAATAACAATTGGTAATGTAGCGTAAACAATATTTCTGAGTTCTGTCTAGTATAATACGATGGGTAATTTGACGTGGATAACAAGACTCGATGGCATACAATAAATGGCAACGAAGTAGTGTGTTGTACAATAATAAGCGTGATTTAAAGTCAATGGATTTACGGAAAATACGAATGGAGGCCGCAACATGACGTTTTATAAGGGCACATTTTTTTACATAGTGGATATGAAAGTCTAGGTGTGCATCAAATGTAATACCAAGATATACAATAGTGTCAGAATATTTGACAGAAATTTCACCAATAATACAGTGAGAAAAATCAGGAACGTTGACATTACTACGTGGGTTGGAAAAAACAATATAGTTGGATTTGGCAGGATTTACAGATAAATAAAGGGAGTCACATAGATGCGATATGACCTTAGAAGACGTGGAATTCAAGGCATTAAGATCAACATTGGTTTTGAGAGATGAGATAATAAAGAGATCATCAGCATAAGCAAAAATTTGAGGTTGACAGGAAAAAGAAGTAAAATCCATAGCGAGTACAGAATTTATATATATGATGAATAACGTTGGTCCAAGTACACTACCTTGTGGGACACCTGAAATAATAGAGGAAGACGAAGATAAAATATCATTTACACGAACAGATTGTGATCGATTGTATAGATAGGATTTTATAATGGAGAAAAGTGGAAGGGGTATTCCAATGTGACATAATATTTCAAATAAACGATTATGAACAACACGATCAAACGCCTTAGTAACATCAAGAGATACAGCACCCACACGAGGATATGAAGTAAGACGGTTATAAATGTTATCAATTACAGCATATAGGCAGTCCTGTGTACCACGACCAGGCCTGAAACCAAACTGGGACGGTGATAATATACATGAAGTGTAACGACGTAATAAGGTAATAATATAACGTTCAGTGATTTTCGATAATGTAGACAGAACAGAGATTGGACGAAAATGGTGGGCATGTGTAGGATGGCGAATTTTAGGTACAGGAGTTATTATAGCATGCTTCCACTGTGAAGGATAAGAACGAAATTTAAGAATAGAGTTGATCATAGTACATAGAATAGGGGCAATAATATCACGGGAATCTTTAAGTAATAAATTAGAAATATTATCAGAGCCAAAACTATTTTTATTTTTTAGATTTTTAATTGCGACACGTACAAATTCAACATCACATGGTGGTAGCGGATAATCAGGCAAGTCAGAAATATCAGGAAAAGGATGGGGAGTATCATTGAATTGTGAAGAAAATTGGTTAGAGAGAATTGATGCAATGGTAGTGGTATCAGCAGTTACTGATCCATCTATGTCAACCAGGGATTGTAAATTAGAAGAGTTAGATTTGTTTGTTGAAAAATGGTTTGACAAGTTGGACCAGTACTTACCGGTGCTGGGTGAAAGGGATAATTGATCCTTAATATAGGACCGTCGATCTGTAGCCAGTCGTTTCTTAACCTTCTTGGTAAGTTTGCGATATAAGTTATAATTGTGTTTACGGAAAGCAGTATGTTTTTGAGAAATAAGGGATTTGAGTTGAGCAGAGAAATATGAGGGCCATTTAGTACGGACAGTAAAAGTTTTGGTTGGTACAAATAAATCACGAGCAGTCATTAAAGTGGAATGTAATATGGCATTTGCAGAATCAATATCATTAGCATTACAAATGTCAGGAATTATATTGCGGGAAATAATATACGCATCAAAGGAAGGACGATCAATCTTAGAATACAAGTATACAGTTTTACGAGATTGATATAGATTGGATACATGTTCAATTGGTATATGCACAGTTATTTTAATACCGCGATGATGATTTTCAATAGGTGGCAATAACTCAGTATAATAATTGTCCGAGAGTGAATCTGGAAGATATAAAACATCAATAAGGGAACTAGAATTAGGTAAAACAT
>CAXIWR010000058.1:0-45402 GCA_964036265.1 Daptonema setosum | reverse complement strand
GTAAAAGGCTAAAAAACAGTAATTTTAGAATAAGCTCCTCAAGAGGGTTTTTGAAGAGCTTTTTCGAAAAAATTTCGAATTTGCCAAAAATCGATTTAATGACATGTATGAGTACTGTGAAGCACGTGATAAGTCAAAAACGTTGAATTTTGAATGTTTTTGAAAAAGCTCCTCGGGGGCTTTTTCAGGCGTTTTTACGAAATTACATCTAAATTCGCCGACAATTTTGCTGTAAATTGGTGAAATGACCTGTAAGACTACTGTGAAGCTTGTGGTAGGTCAGTGGTTTGCTAATTTTTGGTGCATTCTGAGTAAAACGCAAAAAACCTCAATTTTCGAAAAAAATCAAAGTTGCTGAAAAAAATAATTTTGACATTTATGATTACTCTGAAGTACATGGCTAGTCTGCAACACGACTAAGGGGAATCATAAATGTCAAAATTTCAGCTTTTAGCAACTTATAATTTTTTTCGAAAATTGAGGTTTTTGCGTTTTACTAAAAATGGACCAAAAAGTAGCAAACCACTGACTTACCACAAGCCTCACAGTAGTCATACAGGTCATTTGACCAATTTACAGCAAAATTGTCGGCGAATTTAGATGTAATTTCGTGAAAACGCCTGAAAAAGTCCCCGAGGAGCTTTTTTAAAAACATTCAAAATTTAACGTTTTTGACTTATCACGAGCTTCACAGTACTCAAACATGTCTTTTAATCGATTTTTGGCAAATTCGAATTTTTTCAAAAAAAGCTCTTCAAAAACCCTCTTCAGGAGCTTTTTCTAAAGTTACTGTTTTTTAGCCTTTTACTGCTGAAATACAACGATATGTCGTGTTGCAGACTAGCCATGTACTTCAGAGTAATCATAAATGTCAAATTTATATTTTTCAGCAACTTAGATTTTTTTCGAAAATTGAGGTTTTTTGCGTTTCACTCAGAATGCACCAAAAATTAGCAAACCACTGAACTACCACAAGCTTCACAGCAGTCTTACAGGTCATTTCACCAATTTACAACAAAATTGTCGGTGAATTTAGATGTAATTTCGTGAAAACGCCTGAAAAAGCCCCCGAGGAGCTTTTTCAAAAACATTCAAAATTCAACGTTTTTGACTTATCACGTGCTTCACAGTACTCATACATGTCATTAAATCGATTTTTGGCAAATTCGAAATTTTTTCGAAAAAGCTCTTCAAAAACCCTCTTGAGGAGCTTTTACTAAAATTACTGTTTTTCAAGTCAAGTCAAGCCCGCTTTTAGCCGGGGTAAAAGCAGCGGCCCAGCTCAGTCAAGCCACAGCGTACGCACCTTACTCGACTGTACATTACCTGCTACCGGAACCCTGACTCCTAACAGCGTATGTACGCAGCATCAGGTTTACGGTAGTGTACAGCTAATGAGAGTAAAAGGGTGCATAGAGTAGCCGGGTAAAATGTAGACTGAACTGGACTGACCAATCCGACTGAACACGGCGTTTATGTAGTGAACGCCAGTGGGTTGAAGTGATGATTCATCCGACCAACTAACGTTCACACAGCCGATAGTGGAACTGGTATGTATGGTATGTAGCCGGCGCCTGGTATGGCTCGTGGCCGGCACATACTATGACAACTATTATCACATTGCGTACACACATAAAACACACCCTAATACGTGGTCTAGTGTGCTAAGTACATGGGTGCGGTTATCTGCCCAAAGCGTGCATAAATGTTGAAGGTGCATGGGTGCGGAACTTCTCCAATGCGTGCAAGGGTGCGGAAGATGCATGGGTGCGGTTTGTGTTTCAAAGCGTTCTTTTTTGTAGTAGGTGCAACGGTTGTCCATCAGAGTGCGGTGATAGGTGCCAACGCGTGGTAATGTGTGTTGTTTGAATGGGTGTTGGGGGTGCGAGAACATTGTCTAAAGCGCGCAGAGAAACAAAATGTCCATGGGTGCGGAAATATGTCCCAATGCATCATTGAGTGTTCAAAATGCATTTGTGACTGAATTTATTCCAAAGCGTGCACGGGTGCATGGGTGCGGGTCAGGGTGCGGATTGTCTTCTGATGCACGCGAGTGTACAAAGGTGTCTGGGTGCGGAAAATCGTTCTAATCGTTCCGATGCGTGCATGGGTGCGAAAATTGCGCTAAATCATTACTTTTTGTTCGAAGGTTTGCATGGGTGCGGTAGGTGCATGGGTAATAGTCAGAGTGCGCACTTACGTTCTGATGCGTGCTTATGTGTGGTGCGTGCATGGGTGCGGTTAATTGGCCAATGCGTAAATTAGTGCTCAGCGTAGGCCCGGGTGCGGTTGTGTAAGCTGGTGCGTGCATGGGTGCGGATAACAAGCTCTTCACAGACCGCGGAGCACCCAAAGTATAATAATCCGCTTTAATCCGCTCAATTTTCACCCTAAATTCGACCATTAGAATTCCCCCCTCGATTTCCCCCCTGGCCTATGTTATAACACTAGGGGGGTTTTACACTCTTTTTTCAAGAAAACCCCCCTCGATTTCCTCCCTGGTACTTAAGAACTCCCTCAGGGGGGAATTCGAGGGGGGTTTTCATCTATTTCATCAAATCGGGTAAAACCCCCCTCGAAAACCCCCCTGGTACTTAAGGATTTGGGCAGCTTGATACATTAAAGTGTTTTAAGCATCGTCGTCAGATGGGTCGTTGGCTCAGTGGCAGGGTTTTCGTCTCGTGCGCGAGAGTTACCCTGTTCAATTCCTGGTTTTTGTGCGATGTATGTATATACATATTTTTAAGAAAATTGTGGTCACATGGTAAAATGAGGTGCATGGGTGCGGAAAAATGTTCGACGGCGTAAATATGTGTTTAGAGTGTATTTGGGGATGAATTTGTCTCAAAGCGTGCATGGGTGCGGAAATTATTCTAATGCGCGCTGAGAAACTAAAGGTGCATGGATGCGGAAATATGTCTCAATGCGTCATTGAGTGTTCAAAATGCATTTGTGACTGAATTTGTTCCAAAGCGTGCACGGGTGCATGGGTGCGGGTCAGGGTGCGGAATGTGTTATGAGGCACGCGAGTGTACAAAGGTGTCTGGGTGCGGAAATTCGTTCTAATGCGTGTTGGAAACCAGAAAATGTATGGGTATCGTTGCAAGTTCCGATGCGTGCATGGGTGCGGAAAATGCGCTAAATCATGACTTTTTGTTCGAAGGTTTGCATGGGTGCGGTAGGTGCATGGGTAATAGTCAGAGTGCGCACTTACGTTCTGATGCGTGCTTATGTGTGGTGCGTGCATGGGTGCGGTTAATTGGCCAATGCGTAAATTAGTGCTCAGCGTAGGCCCGGGTGCGGTTGTATAAGCTGGTGCGTGCATGGGTGCGGATAACAAGCTCTTCACAGACCGTGGAGCACCCAAAGTATAATAATCCGCTTTAATCCGCTCAATTTTCACCCTAAATTCGACCATTAGAATTCCCCCCTCGATTTCCCCCCTGGCCTATGTTATAACACTAGGGGGGTTTTACACTCTTTTTTCAAGAAAACCCCCCTCGATTTCCTCCCTGGTACTTAAGAACTCCCTCAGGGGGGAATTCGAGGGGGGTTTTCATCTATTTCATCAAATCGGGTAAAACCCCCCTCGAAAACCCCCCTGGTACTTAAGGATTTGGGCAGCTTGATACATAAAAGTGTTTTAAGCATCGTCGTCAGATGGGTCGTTGGCTCAGTGGCAGGGTTTTCGTCTCGTGCGCGAGAGTTACCCTGTTCAATTCCTGGTTTTTGTGCGATGTATGTATATACATATTTTTATGAAAATTGTGGTCACATGGTAAAATGAGGTGCATGGGTGCAGAAAAATGTTCGACGGCGTAAATATGTGTTTATAGTGTATTTGGGGATGAATTTGTCCCAAAGCGTGCATGGGTGCGGAAATTATTCTAATGCGCGCTGAGAAACTAAAGGTGCATGGGTGCGGAAATATGTCTCAATGCGTCATTGAGTGTTCAAAATGCATTTGTGACTGAATTTGTTCCAAAGCGTGCACGGGTGCATGGGTGCGGGTCAGGGTGCGGAATGTGTTCTGAGGCACGCGAGTGTACAGAGGTGTCTGGGTGCGGAAATTCGTTCTAATGCGTGTTGGAAACCAGAAAATGCATGGGTATCGTTGCAAGTTCCGATGCGTGCATGGGTGCGGAAAATGCGCTAAATCATGACTTTTTGTTCGAAGGTTTGCATGGGTGCGGTAGGTGCATGGGTAATAGTCAGAGTGCGCACTTACGTTCTGATGCGTGCTTATGTGTGGTGCGTGCATGGGTGCGGTTAATTGGCCAATGCGTAAATTAGTGCTCAGCGTAGGCCCGGGTGCGGTTGTATAAGCTGGTGCGTGCATGGGTGCGGATAACAAGCTCTTCACAGACCGCGGAGCACCCAAAGTATAATAATCCGCTTTAATCCGCTCAATTTTCACCCTAAATTCGACCATTAGAATTCCCCCCTCGATTTCCCCCTGGCCTATGTTATAACACTAGGGGGGTTTTACACTCTTTTTTCAAGAAAACCCCCCTCGATTTCCTCCCTGGTACTTAAGAACTCCCTCAGGGGGGAATTCGAGGGGGGTTTTCATCTATTTCATCAAATCGGGTAAAACCCCCCTCGAAAACCCCCCTGGTACTTAAGGATTTGGGCAGCTTGATACATAAAAGTGTTTTAAGCATCGTCGTCAGATGGGTCGTTGGCTCAGTGGCAGGGTTTTCGTCTCGTGCGCGAGAGTTACCCTGTTCAATTCCTGGTTTTTGTGCGATGTATGTATATACATATTTTTATGAAAATTGTGGTCACATGGTAAAATGAGGTGCATGGGTGCAGAAAAATGTTCGACGGCGTAAATATGTGTTTATAGTGTATTTGGGGATGAATTTGTCCCAAAGCGTGCATGGGTGCGGAAATTATTCTAATGCGCGCTGAGAAACTAAAGGTGCATGGGTGCGGAAATATGTCTCAATGCGTCATTGAGTGTTCAAAATGCATTTGTGACTGAATTTGTTCCAAAGCGTGCACGGGTGCATGGGTGCGGGTCAGGGTGCGGAATGTGTTCTGAGGCACGCGAGTGTACAGAGGTGTCTGGGTGCGGAAATTCGTTCTAATGCGTGTTGGAAACCAGAAAATGCATGGGTATCGTTGCAAGTTCCGATGCGTGCATGGGTGCGGAAAATGCGCTAAATCATGACTTTTTGTTCGAAGGTTTGCATGGGTGCGGTAGGTGCATGGGTAATAGTCAGAGTGTGCACTTACTTTCCGATGCGTGCTCATGTGTGGTGCGGGCATGGGTGCGGTTAATTGGCCAATGCGTATATTAGTGCTCAGCGTAGGCCCGGGTGCGGTTATGTAAGCTGGTGCGTGCATGGGTGCGGATAACAAGCTCTTCACAGACCGCGGAGCACTCAAAGTATAATAATCCGCTTTAATCCGCTCTATTTTCAACCCTAAATTCGACCCTCAGAATTCCCCCCTCGATTTCCCCCCTGGCCTATGTTATAACACTAGGGGGGTTTTACTCTCTTTTTTAAAGAAAACCCCCCTGGATTTCCCCCCTAGTACTTAAGAACTCCCTCAGGGGGGAATTCGAGGGGGGTTTTCATCTATTTCATCAAATCGGGTAAAACCCCCCTCGAAAACCCCCCTGAGGGGGGTTTTCTAAATCCTTAAGTACCAGGGGGGTTTTCATCTATTTCGTCAAATCGGGTAAAACCCCCCTCGAAAACCCCCCTGAGGGGGGTTTTACACTATTTTTCAAGAAAACCTCCCTCAGGGAGTTGAAAACCCCCCTCAGGGGGGTTTTCGAGGGGGGTTTTACACTCTGCCAATGTTACTTCATAATTATCAATGTTGTCAGTTTATTATTACGAATCTGTCCTTTCATGTTGTCAAGGCCGTTCTGCAACTTTTGAGCGACGATTTCAGCCATCTTTGCGGCAGAATCGGTGAAAAACGTGAAATAAATAAACGAAATCAAGTTTCCAGCATCACGAGATACATCGGAGTATGTTAATTTTGAAAAATTGAGCCCGAAATCGATGGGAAACAAGAAGCGAAAGGGCAGCGGGGACAAAGCTCAGAATAAGCAACGCAGGAATTCGGCTGAAGACTCCAGATCTAGCGCTGATGAAGAAAGCCAAGTGAAGAAAGTCAATGGAGGGAGTAGAATTATGAGTGAAAGTACAGGTTGGTGGTGTTTTTTTTATTAGTTTGTTTCTAATTTGGTAATGGAGAGTGAGTGATCATCAATCAATGATTAATTGGGTCAGGTGTCGAATCGGAGATAAAAAGGCATATACGTATATATATGCCGATACGCATATGCCAGTTGGCATATACGTATATGCCGATACGTATATGCCAGCATATACGTATATGCTGATACGTGTATGCCATCGGGTAGCCTGGCATATACGTATATGCCGATACATATATGCCGGCATATACGTATATGCCGATTATTGGCATATACGTATATGCCAATTATTGAGGATGAGGACAGTTATTTTCAAACGGATCCCACCTCCGCGCTCCGCGCGGTGTTAACGCGCTTGTCCTCGCTATCGCTCGGACAAGCCAGCCTTACGATAGGTTATCGGGGGTTAACGAACAGTAATACTTCGAAGGGAATAGTAAAACTTTGAAACAAATCGCAAAACGGGCGGATGAGGGGTGGTGGGGCCTACAGACCCTCTCAACAGCCTAAAAAGCTAACAACTAACTTTTGGCATATACGTATCGGCATATACGTATATGCCGCATATACGGCTGGCATATATGTATCGGCATATACGTATATGCCGGCATACACGTATCGGCATATACGTATATGCCAACAGCGCATTCTGCATATATGTATCGGCATATACGTATATGCCGATACATATATGCCGGCATATGCGTATCGGCATATGTGTATCAGGCATATACGTATATGCCTTTTTTACCCTCGATTCGACACCTGCCCCGATTAATTCACCTGACGTTTATAACAAGCAGGGACATTAACGGACGATTGCAAAATGAAAAAGTGTGATTCCCCATCGTCGGCAGTTCTACGAAATAGACTTTGTTTCTTAAAATTGAAATGAAGGGACCTGTGAAGCTCTCCTTGTTGCATTGTATATTTATTTCCACTCTTCCTCTATCCATACAACAGCAATCTGCCGGTGTTCTCAGCAACATAAAACACAGCACCACTCGATTATTACTTTTTTTAACGAGTGATATAATTTCATTTTCAGAACGATCTTCAATCGACTCATCTCCGCTAACACCAACCACACCCAACAACAACAACAACAAAATGACTGGTTCTGTCAGTCAGTCGGTCACCAAACCAGTCACTGGCAATCGCCGACGTACACTCACCGTTTTGGTTCTGATTTTAATGCTGGACTTGCTCGCTTTCACCTGCATTCTGCCGTTGTTTCCGTCGCTCATGGACTTTTATGCGGCGCAAGCGCAGCCGGTTTGTTTTATGTTTTTTCTTGGTTATCTGCGTTATAGTTGTCAGTTCACTAACGAAACGAACCTTATCGAAACTTTCGAAACTAACATTCCCCTTGAAAAAAGTTGGTTCGATTCAATAGTCTTTAAACGAAATTCCAACAGTTTCGATAAATATTTTGTTTCGATAAGATTTTGTGGATTCTCAGTAACTGCGACCAACTGATCTGACCACTCCATCAATTACTTACTGACTCACTCATTCACTCAACACTCTTCACTTACTCACTCAGTCACTTACTCGCTTACTCATTCTTCATAAATGATAGACTAAAAACTGTTTAGTTTTGTTACTGACGTTAAGAAAGCTTGCATAATTCACGATTAAAATTGCGTTCTGCTCTCAATTTCCTTCGATTATTGAATTTAAAAAAATGTGATTGATGTCTAGGACTCAATCTACTCGGTACTGAACAACGGTCTGCTGGACTTTCGTCACTGGATCGGTGTGCCCGATACGAACCGAATGAACTCGGTGTTCTTCGCCGGTTTCCTGGGTTCGGTGTTCAGTTTTCTGCAGTTCGTGTCCAGTCCGGTCGTCGGCACGCTTTCCGATGTTTTTGGCAGGAAGAACACGTTGATGGTGGTGACGGTTGGTTGAAACACGATAAATTCCACGTGCTCCACTTTGCTAAAACGAGGCATTTCATTTAATCATAAGATTTTAACATTCGTCATTCACATACGGTAATAACTATTTTCCATTCAACCTCGCCCACTAGTAACAATTTTACAAAAACATAAGTGTAAAATGAGCGATTTCTCATCATATATGGTATTTCAATTTTCCGTCAGTTTGAGTTTTGACTCTGCAGGAGAATGCTCCGAAATCCGGAAGAAATAGCCTTCCCAAAAAATTCCCCGTTTCCTCGTAACCTGCTACATACTCACTTGACCAAAATGCACTTATCCTCATCTGTGACCTGTGTGGCAAAAATCGTTAATCAACCAATAATCAGTGATGATGATAAGTTAACCAATGGTGTTTGGTTCACCAATGTTTTGAACTGAGGGCCTATCCAACCAACCTACCACCAATGATGTTGCTATTCAGGCGGGTTCTCTCTGTGCGAACATAATCTGGCTGTTTGCGTACTCGTTCCCGATGTTCGTGCTGTTCCGTGTGTTCGGTGGTCTGTGCAAGTCGAGTGTGTCCATCGCCACGGCCATTGTCGCCGACGTGTTTGCCGTTAATGAACGCGGAAAGGGCATGGTTGGTTAACATTGTTTAGTGTTATGTCATGTCGTGTATAATTTTTTCTGAACAAAATTCATGTGTGTCATTTTTGTTTGGTATTTACTGTACTGCAGGGGTGGGCCGGGTTTTTTGGCGTTTTGCAGGGGGTGGGGGAGGGGGCAGAATTTTGAAATCTCAGTTTACCCCCCCCCCCCCCCCCACCCCGAAAAGTGGGGGGGGGGGGGTAAGGTCGGGTAGGGGGGGAAGAAAAATTTTTTTCGCAAAAAACCTTGTTTTTTGCTTGTTTTTGCTAAAAAAAATCTTCTATTATAAGGTATAAACATCACATGTACCGGTTTTTTCAGGTTTTAACCAAGAAATTGACCCAGAAAACGTGTTTGTTCGGAAAAAAATTCTCACAGCCAAAATTTTTTGGAAAAATGAGCCTCAAAATCGAGGTTTTGAGGCCGATTTTCTCAAAAATTTCGAGTAGGGGGGGAAGGGGGTAGGCGACCTAAATTTTTGTCTAGAGGGGGGGGGTGCTACCCGCCGACCCTGAAAAGTGGGGGCAGCGGCCCACCTCTGCTGTACTGTATTATGAAATATAGTCGATGTTATCATTTTTGAGTTCTTGACTCATTTTGTACCAGACATACAGGTGAGTCAGACAGTAGTAGTGTTTCGGTCTAGGGTTCAGTAACAAATGACAAATCTTATTCCATGCAATTCATTACTAAACTTGACGAATCGGCTCGGCGGTGTATGTAATGTGCATATCATTGCACGAAATAAGTTAGAAAGAAATTTTAAAGATAATTTAAGAATAATAATTTTATCAGTAAATAATTATAATTAAAAAATAATCAATCAGAATTGTGTCAGGCATTGATCGGCATGTGTTTCTCGTTCGGCTTCTTGTTCGGCCCGCTGATCGGCGCCGTGTTTGCGCGCAGTGCCCGTCTGTCCAGCGATGAATCCGGTTGGTCTATCATGAAATGTTGCCTGTCTAGTCTAATGCGTAGAGTGCCAGCCTCGGAAACTGGTAGTCCTAAGGTACGAACCTAACTTGTCAGTCACACTGATCCGGACGCTTTGATCTGGGCCCGTCAGTTTATTCAAACTGTCTGGCCACTACGACGTTGTGGAAATATTTTATTTTTGTGTTGTGTTGAGGTGAAAAATGAACTTGAAAATAAACCCTGAAAAATCTTTGCAGATTATCCGTTCGCTGCACCAGCTTTGTTCGCCGTTGCATTATCTGCCTGCGAACTGGCGCTGGTTGTTGCTGCTTTGCCTGAGACACTGCCGCCTGAGAAACGGGTTAACTTACGCTTCACTACGAGTTTTCCCTAGAAATACCAAAACTGAAGTTCACTGGAATTGCTTTCATTGCTCGAAATTCTTCTTTAATTCGGTTTACTCACGGAGTGTGGTCATTGGGAGCGGGACCTACGGCTGTTACACGTCCACAGCAGTTGTGCGGTATTTCGTTCTCAATGTGAAAGTTGTGAGTAGCGAGTGTAGTGTTGCGAGCGGGACCTACGATTATATTATGTATTAGTGTACAAAAAGTAATTGTTTAATTTGCATCTATTTTAACAGAAGACAACGCTGAGTCAAGTAGCCAACCAGATCATCAACTACGTGAGTCCACGTGCTCTATTCGAATACCGCGCCGCCGCCAAAACCATGACTGAGAAGAGTTGGTTTTTTGGAAAATATTAATATTAAATAATTATATATAGTAATTATCATCTCTTATTAATAATTAATAGTTTTTGTTAATCTCTGGTTTCGTTTGCAGTGTGTGATATGCAATGCAACAAGTAGAAATGCATGTCGTTTTATCGTTTTACCCATCCTACATTCTGTTGTGTCGTCTCCCCCCCCCCCCTGCTGATTGTAAACCAACGAGGAAATTTGATTTTTTTATTTGGTATGCTCTCTTGAAAGTATAAGCGGATTACGTCTGTGGTTGGCTGATAATTTACTTGCTGATTCCACCTTGTTGGGTCGAAAACACTCAGCTTGGCATAAGGCATTTCATCTTAACATAACATAAAAAACCCCCTTCTACTTGTCTTAGTCGTCAAACAAATTGGGGTAAACAAATCGTTTTTCACTTCCTTACCTTGTTCTTTTCCTTTTTATCTCGTTTGTACCAGAAACCATATACCATGTGTTCAATGTTGTTTTGACGTTGTGAACCCCCGGTGCCCGGTTCACTGACGGACGAACCAATCCGTATAAGGGAGGGAATTTCTTTGAAGAGAGAGAATTATCAGTTTTGAGGTCATTTTCACTACACATTAAGTATGGTACAGATTCCAAGTTTTTGGCACAGACAAAGACAGGGCCTTTCGCGGTTTCCTAGTTCGCTAGTGTCTCAATCAATATTGTTTCAATGTCGTGAACCTTACTATTTGTTGTTTGCACTTGGCATGTGTTCCTTTGCAGATGTGCTAGTTATTCGTCAGTATGGTTACGTGTACTTCATGTTCCTGCTGCTCTACTCCGGCTTGGAATTCACGCTCAGCTTTTTTACGCACGAACGATTCAACTATGAGAGGCTAGTTGTTGTTGTTGTTTTTGTTGTACTCAACGAATTCGTCATGACTAATATTGTTGTTGTTTTCATGTTGTGGTTGTTGTTGTTGTCCATGATGATGCTTCTGTTGTGGTCCGTAATGATGATGTTGTTGTTGTTGTCATAATGATGATGTTGTTGTTGTTGTGGTTTTTGTTGTTGTTATTGTTGTTGGTGGTGGTGGTGGTGTTGTTAATGATAACGTTGATGGAGTTGTTGTTAACGATGATGTTGTTGATGATGTTGTTGTTTGCGTTGTTGTTTTTGTTGTTGTTTTTGTCAAACTTAAAGATGTTGTTGATGTTTTTTTAGTTGTTGTAATCAATGAAGTCCTCATGTCATGGTTATAGTTTGCTGTTGTTGTAGGTTGGTGTGGCATGTTGTGAGGATTGCTTTATTTTTTAAGTTGTAATTTGTTGTTTTAATTTTGATGTGTGTCTGTCCTTTATGTTTATGTTCTTTTCAGCAAATCGACTCCATGAATTTAGTGTATTTCGGTATTTACTTATGCATATTTAATAGCACTCTTATGAAGAAATTCAAGTTTATCGTTTATCGTTATGTTTCAGCATCCAACAAGGTCGTATGTACTTTTTTGCCGGTCTGATTATGGTGTTCGTACAAGGCTCGTTCGTACGTCGTATAAAGGTGGACGCGTTGATTGGATGTGCACAGGTTAACTGACTAATAGATCAGTGGGTTGTGAAGAAGAACGACTAGTTTGAAGGTTCCAACTAGCTGGTCTAATCTAGCGCGTTTCGGAGACTGGTGCTTCTAAGTTCGAAGCCTGACATTGTGACATATGTATGCTCTGAAAAATGTCAAGCAGAACTGGAATTCCATTTCTCTATGTGTCTGTACATATAATTATTTATGAAAAGCGTTTGTGAAACAATCGGAACAATGTCAAGTCAGCAAAATGAACTCACCTTTATACCACGTGATATTTCAGTGTGGATTGGCAGCGATCGTGCCCGCCTACGTGATCATCGCCTTCTCCCATTCGCAGTCCTACTTCTTTGTGGGACTCGCATTGTATGCTTTCGGTTGGTATTTTGTATTTACCTTGTATCAAAATTTTTAATGAGATTTCTTCATTACTGGTGGTGTTGTCGTTACGAGAAATTTAATAAACTGACGGGCAATGGCAAAAACAACCAGAACAACGCGTAAAAAGTAGAACGAAAAATTTAAGAAACAAAAATTACACCGACATTAAATGTGCACTTTACATAGAACAGTGATTCATTTTAGACTATATCGTACCTACTGGACGACATTTGAATGCTGTTTATATTGTTTCTTCATCAAATATACAAATAGCATATGTTTCAATATTATAATTTTTTATAATATCACTTTTGTTGTTATTTCAGCGTCAGCATGCGTTGTGCCGTGTCTGACGACGCTGGTGTCCAACCTGTGTGTTGACAGCGACAAGGGTGCGGTGCTCGGGGTGCTCCGCTCGCAGGGATCGTTGGCGCGCGCATTGGGACCATTTATTGCTGCGATTTGTTGGTTTATTGAGGATATTTATGTGTATTCCATCTTCAACAGTTAGCCACATGGAGTTTTTTTATTATTTCAAAGATTTATGAATTTGAAATGGACAAACAAATTGAATTCAACTAGAATTCTCGTTTTATTTCTTCTTGTGCCCACCACATATTGTGACTGTGACTCAGATTGTTGTTGTCGTCGTGGTTTTTTTTTTCTAGATATTTTTCGTTTTATATGACATCGTGGTTGAGATTTAATGAGGATATATTTTTTACCGTTTCAGTTTTTTAGTTTGAAAATCCATATTTATCTTTGACTTGTAAAGTTTGTTTCAGTCTACTGGTATTTCGGCGCGACGGTGTGCTATTGCGTGGGCGGATGTCTTCTGTTGGCACCGTTTCTGATGTTACGTTCGTTGGCGAATCAACTGCACGGTGACCAGGTCAAACTCTCCAAGGGAGCTTGAATTAAATGACACTTAGTGTTTCCTAACACTCATTTATTTTAATTTTGTAAAATAAAAAAGTTGCATTCTACTTAAAAACTTTATTTTGTTTAATAAAAAGTTTGCATCATAAATTTTGCACACTTTTAATATTTATATAGTAGCAGCTATATTTTTTTAAGTTATTTCGATGTAAAATGATAAACTGCATAATATCTGCTTAACATATTTTTATGTTTACATTGCATTGCAGCTATTGTTCCAATTTGAACTTTAATCAAGACAATCCATAATATCTATATATTCTGTTGCCTTTTATTGATTTGCATACTTTTCATGTTATTGTTTTGTATATTTCAGAGATTAGAGATGTTTTTAACAGATTTTTTCGGTAACTGCGTTCACATTGATCAACCACTTTTAACTACAACCACATTTACTATGTGTCTTCAAAGGTCAATGTTTTCTAGGATTCTCTCAATGTGCCTCCAAATCTATTACTGTCTGGATATCGGATGAAAGTAGATTTTCAGTTACAGTCAGTACAAATAAGTTTCCCATTGGTAAGTTTCCTACAGTTAATTCTTCTAAACTATGTATTTTTCTTCTAAACTATGTATTTTTTTCGCGTTTCTATACAATCAGTTCGATATTGTTAATTAACGTATTTTTTGTTTAAATGTTGCATAATCCGTCTTTGTTTCTTTTTACATAAGAATTTCTGAAGTTGCCAATCAATACACATGCATATTATATTATTTGGTTGAATTGTGATATAATACACCACGTTTTTTTCACTTAACTATTGGTTGTGAAGACATTTCCTTTTCACTTTTCGCTAAAAACTTGTATACTGTTTTCTGCATTAATCGTAGCCTTCTACCAAACTTCTTGCCTTTTTGAGTTGTGATTCAAGTTTTTCAAATGCTGTATACGTTTTCTAATAGTTTTCTGTGTTGTGCTCATATTATCACTTACACATACAGTATCTCATTCTTGTAGACCAATCATACTTACTTTTGAATCAGCTTTTTACTGAGTTTTTACATGGTAGCTATTTTCTTGAACACAAAGACAATTAATTTGTTTTCTGAGTAATGTTGTCTTTCTACATTATCAACATCAGTTACACAAATATTACTATTTATTGTGTGCAATTATGTTTTCTTTAACCTATCTAATATTATTTATTATACCTTTCAACTTTTTTATTTTAGTATTGTATCATAGTTTTGTTATAATGAAAAAGAGAAAAAGCAGCTCTGCGATGTGGGATTTTGGTGAATTGATTGATTGTTTCGTGTTCAACCAATCCTTGCATTATTGCAATACTTGATTAACTTTGCTGAAATCAAAACTGCGATTATTTAATAGAAACTATTGAGAAATTTAAGTTTCTGGTCTCTTATGGACCTTTGAACAAGAGTTTCAGTTCAGCTAGGAAATGGTGAAACAAAGCAAGTGCTGTTTTGCTGATTTATGAACTGAAATTAGTTGTTCAAAACTATCGAACATAATTGCCCACAGTTCTTTTTACTTCAAAATAACAGTTTGAAGTAATGTTTCAGTGAAAAAAATGGTGAAACGAAGCAAGCGCAAGCACCATGTCATGTCGGTCAGCCAGGCAAAAACGGCCAACAAACGACTGAAGCGTAAGTCGAAGAAGAAGCCAAATCAGTTGGTAGATAATTATTCACTTATCTTTAATGTTTACGTAACTAAATTGAATTGACAATCGATAGTACTGCAAAAATAGTAGGGTACGATTCGACGTAGTAATCAAATAAACTAATCATAACTATTAGCTTCGCACGTTGACAAGGTAACCGTTATCTAACTTTTTTTATTCGTGATTGGTATCCAACTTTCTGAATGATATTAGTTTGCCCTACAGACGTTTTGGCTTCAGTAATAAAAAAAGTCCCAATAAAAAACTGGGTGATATTATGGCATAATAATTCAATGAATATGATTTTTATATAATAATTTAGGAGTGCAGCCTTGAAGGATGCGTGGGACACGAAAAAGACTGCCAAACAGAACATGATGGGCAGTGGGCTGCTGTTTGATATGATGGACTTTGCTGTTAGTTTCGACAGAAGTAGTTTTTTTTTCAAACAGGCTTTCTAATTCATCATCATCGCTTTATTGGTCAATTATCAGAACTATTGACTTATTTCATCGTGAACTGTTAAAAGATGTGAGTCACCTTAATAAAATTCAACTCAAACACCTTTAACGGGAGGGTCGTTCCGTCAATCAGAAGGAATTAGTAGCTCGAGGCCTTTCTACATACACAGGGAACAAACTGCACTTTTTTAACTGGCCAAAGAGGCGGAATTCCACTTTTCAATCCTCTTTCGTCTGCTAGTGATCGAAAATAAATTACGTTTTTTCATGGTTAAAACTGTTACACTATATCAGTTTGTTTATTTTGTTATCTGTTAAAGAGCACCTCAAAAACCAAGTCCGGCGAGAAGATAGTCAAGGCCAAACCGGATGTGGTCGAGAAGATGCACGTCGAGGCAGTTGACATGATTCGTGATCCCAACCACAGGTTATAATTTTGAAATTTCTAACTCCTTTAACTGATGAGTGCTTTATATAGAAGAAGAAGTCAATAAAAAAACAGTAGGATACGAGGTGAGGAACATATGTATGGGTTTCGATGACATTGAAGAGCTTGAACCAATGTTCCATATAACGAAGTTTTCCTTTAAAAAGCTCTTTGAGATTCAAGTGCATTTTCAAGTGGAAGATCATCAGCATAAATTGCGTGAGAAATCTGGCTGTTTAACTCAAGTTTTTGTTTCGTTTTTACGCTCAAAATTCATTGGCAGCCCTCTTTGACTTTTCAACCTTTTCTGCAGATTAGCCGAACCCAATGTGCTCTTCTGCGTACAGCTGATCGAACGGTATGACGATGATTATCAGGTGAGTGGTCATCCACTTTACAGCTAACTCATGAAAGCACTGAATTACTGACTTACTCGCTCCACCAGTCACTCACACCCTCTCATTCTACTATTCATCTATCCCACTGATTTTGTGAAAGCCAATTAAAACCGATTGTCACTCAGTTGATGACGAACCCGCTAACCCACTCGCTCCTTTGCTCACTCAATCATGCACTCACTATTCACTCACTTTAAGCACTTATTCACTCACTCACTAACCGACTCATGAACTCACTCATTTACAGGCCATGTCCCGCGACTCTTCTAATCACTATCAGGAAACGCCTAAGCAGATCCGCAAGAAGATCGAGCATTTCAAGCGCACTCCCCAGTACGCTGCCTACTTGAAAGCAAAACAAACGGCCAAATCGTAGTTTTCTGACTTCTTTTGTTGGGTTTCACTTTTGTGTTTTATTTGTTACATTTTTCAGATATGTTATGTTCTGTGTGTTTATCCGTTTTTGATCAGTTGCCGTGCTTTCGAGTTCGTTTCGTTAACTAATTTCGAATGTGAATAAGTTAGAGATGCAAGGAACTTGTTGCCGGAGCTGTGATCATTACATCCTGATACCTGCGCACTTTCCTTGAAGCCTGATATTGTCTGTTATTGGCAGGAAGTGCGTTTTTGAGAAATAAAATCAGTATATAATCACATTTTTATTCTGGGCATAAGATAAGGACATCAATATGACACGTATTAAAAATATAATCACGTATTATATTTCGTCATGATTTGGAGAGAGATTGATGAACACACTGTAATATATTATGCGATTTGAACAGCCGTTTGACACATGATATAAACATGCAAATCTGCGTGTGCTGGTCCAACTGTTTTGTACTTTTTATAGTCTAAAGCTTATTTTGTTTGAAATAATTTAACACCACACACAGGTGAGAACAGTCATTGCCGGAATTGATTAACTTTTCCAATGAACGTCAATGATATTGTTTGATAAATGGAATTATATCGCTTCATCAGAAATTAAGACAATAAACAATGGTCAATGCAATACCTTAATTGTGGAAATGACCACATTTATGAAACAAATCAGAATACATCATTTTATGACCAGATAGGGGAAGGATAAGTAAAAATTAATTCAAGTAATATGTACATAAATATGAATAAATGTACCTGTATCGTTGACGGTTTATATTAAAAAAAACAGTTTTAACGCGTTCAATATTCAATCACTGCCGTTGGTTAAGACAGAATTATGTTACCCATATACATTGAAATAATCTAAACAAAGCATTTTACGGTTTTTCTGTACACATTATACAGTTATGTACATAGTCTTATCGAATAGTGAGAACAAATTGAAAAATAATAATTTATGCCACAGCTCTACCAGAACTGACGCTTACTGCTCCGGAGTTTTGGACCACAACGAAAACACCATTCTGATATGGTATTAGTGTGCCCGGTTGGTTTAGTAATAAAGAAGACCCAGTAATGACATACAGTTTACAATGTGAATGTAAACGACTAAATACAAATGCCGTATATCAGTGGATTAACGAGGGCATTGAGCACGATAAAGTCCATCATGAGATCAATATGTGCCATCCACTGGGTACCGTTCCATTGGTCGAAGCCAAGCTGGGACTTCAACAGTGCCAGTACGGAATAGGGCGTCCAGAGGATCAGATAGGCGCACAGGATGATCGTGGCACGCCATGCACATCGGTCGTGAGCCGTCTGCATGCGTGAGTGAGTCATTTAGTGAGTGAATGAGTGAGTGAGTTAGAGAATGTGTGAGTGAGTGAGATAGTGAGATAAAGAGTGATTGTGTACACAACTTGCCTGCAGCGTGTTCCCAGCGAACGACTTCTGCACCCTTTCGCTCGACTGTCGTTTCAATCGAGCATTAGCTACCGCTTCTGGATTCAGGGTCTTGAAGGAGGCAGCGGCAGAACTCAACCATCGACGTTTGACGGTTAATTGAACAAATAGTGAGTGAGTGAGTGAGTGAGTGAGTGAGTGAGTGAGTGAGTGAGTGAGTGAGTGAGTGAGTGAGTGAGTGAGTGAGTGAGTGAGTGAGTGAGTGAGTGAGTGAGTGAGTGAGTGAGTGAGTGAGTGAGTGAGTGAGTGAGTGAGTGAGTGAGTGAGTGAGTGAGTGAGTGAGTGAGTGAGTGAGTGAGTGAGTGAGTGAGTGAGTGAGTGAGTGAGTGAGTGAGTGAGTGAGTGAGTGAGTGAGTGAGTGAGTGAGTGAGTGAGTGAGTGAGTGAGTGAGTGAGTGAGTGAGTGAGTGAGTGAGTGAGTGAGTGAGTGAGTGAGTGAGTGAGTGAGTGAGTGAGTGAGTGAGTGAGTGAGTGAGTGAGTGAGTGAGTGAGTGAGTGAGTGAGTGAGTGAGTGAGTGAGTGAGTGAGTGAGAGAGTGAGTGAGTGAGGGATTGACTGACGGTACCCACCAATTAGGAACGCCGTGAACAACAGCGCAATGTTAATATAATCGCTGGTGTTGTGATTGTGATAAGACGGCACCATTTCTATGTTGGTTGTATTATCGGACACATTCAGATTGGTGAAATCCATGTTTATGTCCTTGTAAAATACGATGGTTTTCCTGAAATATATCGGTAGAATTTCGAATTTACATTTAGTTTTTTTTAACAGTTCGATTCGAGTATGGGTATCAAAAAAAAGATGATGATGAGTGATGCCTTAATTAATAACTATGGTAAACCCGTGGCTGCGCAACTGTCTGTTAAATTTACAAAGCTACTATTCCAAGATGAACATCGTAACCCGTTGTTTATTCGTTAAACTTACCCGATCCACTGAAAGCTGACTTAATTGTTTAAATTTCGTTTTTATATCAGTTCTAGTTAGAAAACTATAAGAGAATAACTTGTGGAAATTTTTAAGCCACCCGTAAAGTAGTGAAGAGTAGCAGTAGGTTAATTAATTTGACTCGCGATCCGTAACTGATGAATTGATTCGAACAAGAAAAAATATAAGTTGAAAAACATTGATTCCTTTCAGGAGTTCAGCATATACTTCCATGGTGGTATATGTATGTTACTGATTCCCGATGAAGATGAACAAATTAGAAAGACTGCTACCCGTGGCACAAAATTTACGGCACCTCCAGTTGAGGTTACATAGTTCAGGTAAATTGATGTTAAAGCCAAGTTGTGTTATTTATGCAAGCGAAAATATTGTCCAAAACTTCTGAAAATGAAACATCAGACAATCAGTGTTAACACGCACACAGTGTCAACCGAATTGAGTTGAGGCTTGTGATGTTTCATTATCAGACGTTTTAGGCAATATTTTTGCTTGCAGACACAACATATGGGCTTTGCAGACATGAGAACAAAGATTTATGCTTACATTAATTAGCTCTACCATGACAACAACCTACTCTTCTTTCTTTCAATCGCTACCTCATTAGAGTATTTACAACCTTGGATATGTACAGGGTGAGCCAGAAAACGGACACTTTTTCGTCAATGATCAACTTTTTCTCGCTGTAACAGATTTTCGCGGTAAGAGGTATGAAATTATTGATATATCAACTGAAAAATCTTCAAGTTTTGAATATGATCCGGATTAAATAGCTCCTGGTATGACCAAATTACAAAATTAATCAAGTTAGAAAAATTGGTATCACTAATGTCACGGCACGGACAATATCGTGTCGTGTCAGTTTTTTGGCACACCCTGTACATAGAGTAACACTTAGTAACTGGTATCACGCACCAGATTGTTCCGCTTGTCGTAGAGAAGTTCCGTCTATCGAGTTTTAGAAACAATAGAATGTTTTACTTTCGGGTACGTGTTTTACAATTATCATTATTATTGGAGGAAGAGAATGTGATTATTTTAATGAATAAAACTTCAATTAGAATGTTTCTTATGAACTCTAACTTTGATACAAACTTCCTGAAAAAGAATAACAATGCATTTACTCAGATGATGTACAGTTTGCGATTTTTGAAGTTAAAGTCAACTTGCAGCAGGTAAACTTATAAACGTAGACAACCTAAATGGTTTGTAAAATGTGAAAAGTAGTATGTACAGTTTGCATAAAGTATTACAAAACAGTGTGTTCTTTTCGATTCCTTCCTCCTATAAGTAAAGACCAAAAGTTTTCAGTTACTGTCGTTACTGAAGAGCTTGCATGATTCTATACTATTTAGGTCAATCGTAAAATATGGACATCCTTTAGTTGGATAAACATTACATAAATTACTGGAAACCAGCAGGTTAAAAGCATCCAGGTTTATATGTCGAGGATCTTTATAGTAAAAAAGCTTAGCTTGATAGAAAGTGTACATTTTCGTCGATTCTATAATACTGTATTTACGTCAATCGTGAAATATGTGCATCCTTCAGTCAGAGCAACATCGTTGGAGCCCCCATAATGGATTTTGTACAACCGGTAAATCATTGCAAACCAGCAGGTTAAAAGCAACCCGGTTCACATGTTGTGCGTCTTTGTAGTTTGATAAGTGGTTAGCTTGATAGAAAGTACATTTTCGTCGAATCTATACTACTGTATTCATGTACGTCGATCCTGAAATACATCCTATAGTTACAGAAACATCGTTTTAGCCCCCATAATAGATTTTGTAGTATGCGGTAAACCACTGGAAACCAGGCCAGGTTTTAATCAGGTTAAAAGCAACCAGCTATGTTGAGCATTTTCATATTATGTAGTCTGAGAGCTTAGCTTGTTACAATGTAAACTTAAGTCGAATGCGATTATAAACAACAAGAAATCACCTTTGTACGCATTCACAAGTGGACGAGAAGGGTGGGGAAAGTTAATTCCCCTCTCTTGAGGTCTGAAATTGTCAATTCCCCCTTTTAGACTGAATTCCCCCTCCCTATGGAGGATAAGCACTTCCGCCAGTGTACGTACTGGTCACCGAGGCAACGAGAACTTCGCATCAGGTGTTCATCATTCATAAGATGTATTTATCGAGGGCAAATGAAGCAAATGAAGCAAGTGTGTCCGTTGGCAAATGAAGCCATAAATAGTCCAATGCTGATTGTGGACTACTGCTAGCCATGCGAGTTGAGCAGCGGCATCCATGCTCCTAACACAAAGAACATACAAAATGATTAATGAAAAGGCTTAATGGGTAAGTGATCACTAACAAAACTGACCTATAAGAAACTGTCGGGACGAACCATGCTATCTTCGATTAAGGAATCTTTTACACCAGCGCTAAAGAAGTTTTAAAAGTTTCGATAATAGGCTCTGGATGTTTTCCAATTCAAATTTCTGTATAAACCTGATAGAAATTCTCATTCACCCACTGACTCACTAACTCATTCACTCCCTCACTGACATACTCACTTACTCACTCACTCACTCACATACTACATATGTATCTCACTCATAATGAGCCGAACTCAGAACTAACATAAGAACTCTGTGGTCAATAACTTTGCAATAATCAACGGATTTGAATTAAGAGTCACTCGAATATCCATTGTTGCATAGATGAATATGTATGTGTTCTATATGCAAATATGCACTGTATACATAATATGTTTCATTCGCAACATTGATAATAAATGCAGACACGCTATAGCTTGGCCATGGTATCTTGTTATTGAAAACTATTCATATTGAACCCGTTACGCACTATTGCAATGAATTGAAAAGCAAAAGTGCAATGAAATTACCAAAGATTTTTTACGTTAGTTACTGAAGCTATGAATGACTTTCATACTTTATTCCTTTGTGCTCTCATTTGAAATTTTATATTTTGACTCGAAAACCCTCAAATTTCGTGCATGTTTTCTGAAACTGCCCTTGAGTTACAAAAAATTTAAATAAACAGATCGGAATTGAGAACAAGAAAAATGAAAGAATGCATGTCATGCAAGAGGAAACAAACCTTGAGCTAGCTTAATAGTGGCTATGATGAATATGGTTTAACTTGTTGTTATTTGATGCATTTCAGTTACTCATAAACTAAAATATCTCATTCACAGTTTAAAAACCCAATTGCCCATCCAATTTGATGATTTGTTAGCTAAAAATAAACATTGTTTCACATTTTCTTCTATAAAGTGAGGGCAGCCCGTTAAAACAAAACTAAAATTAATTGAGTTTCAAGTTGTATTATTGGCTTTCAAAAGAGGCTTAGAACGATCGAATCGGTTTATTATAGCTCGAGTTATTTACGTTAAACAAGTGGGAGCAGAGATTGCACCAAAAAGCCTTATATGGTCAACACGGAAACGGATAAAAGAGAAGGATCGAGTTGGTGGTCATAACTTTTTTAATTTTGTAAAGTATCAGAACTCATAAGGCTCAAGCACAAAAGATATGCCTTAGACTTTCTTCACCTAAATTTTTTGAACAATTTATTAAGCTTCAACAAACAAGACAGTTTAACAAATGCAGAAAAGTATCCAGAAATAGTTAAAACTTAGAACGGCTAAATTACCAAATCGACAATTCAAACTGGTCAAGAAGAATGTTACAGCGTGAATTAACCAGCTGAAATGCCCCCACTGCACAAAAAATTGTTATTGGATTTACAATACCAAATGTCAAAAAATATTTCACAGCGTGAATCATTCGGAATGTGTTGTATACATGATTTATATAACAGCAAATGGGTGAATGAATGTCTGTACTGAATATGCGATTGTCGGTGGTCTAGCCAGTCTGGACTACGGTGGCGCCGGATGTGGGGGGAGGGGCGTTCGAGAGAAAAAAACAACACCCAACAGTCGAACACCAGTCCATTCAGCATTATCATCTGTGTTGGGGGCAATAGCGGACGATAAGGGGAAGAGAAGTGAATTTCCCCTCTTCGGCAGTTTCAAAATGAGAGTTTGTTTTTAGGTGTATCTAAATGACCAAATGTCTGCCAATTCTAACCCTCTTATGAGCGACGATTCCACTCCCTTTGGAGGTTTGGCTCGTCCGCCAGTGGTTGGTTGGGAGTGGGTTGAGATTGTGTTCGGATATAATAAAACCTGTATGATATTGTGCTTATAACAGTTATTTCTTTATGTACTCAATGAAAGCTTATTGGGCATGTTTCAAGCTTATATTGGACTTTTATTTTGTAGGCTGGTGGCAGGTGCAAAAATCAGTGAATCGCTCGGTGATGTAAACCCGCTGAATTCTCCTTAGCACTAGCGGACGTGAAGGGAGGGAAAATGGATTTCCCCCTCTTTGTTGGTTTCAAACAGTCAAGTTTGTTTGAGGTGTAAGTGAAATAAAAAGTTTCTGTCAATCCCCCCTGCTAATTCCTCTTTTGGAAATATTTCGCTTCTTTTGGAAGGGGATCGGTTTGGCTCGTCCGCCAGTGCTCATTAGCGACGTTAATAAGGAACAATGAACGAGAATATCACACCATAACTTTGATTGGGGCAAGATCTATATTTGATACGAAAAACAGTAAAAATGATTCCGCTAATTAATGCTCTTAACGCTAATACATACATAACACAAAAGTTTCCATAAAACTTGAGAAAGGAATGAAACATCAAGAGCAGAATACACTAAACGATATGATAATCGAATTCTGTACCAAAGAAAGTCGATCATTTCGTTAACTAACATGTGTTAAACTTTGGAAATACTTTGGAAAGACATGATTGATTTTCTCGCACCTATTATTTTTTCCATTTATCTATGTATCTCAATTATTGTTAGAGCCGTGAGGTGCTAATTGAGTTTAGATGCTGATATGACGCCCGCCCCTCAGTGTAGCTCGATTACTGTGACCCAGGTTCGTTATAAAATAATGGTCGTTATGAAGTGTAAAATCGTATGTTATGAATGACTCTACTTCTTAATTGCAAATCATTAGGTGTAAGTTTTTTATAGGACCGTTCTACATTCAATATATTGTCCGTTGTCAAATTCATAACAATAAACAGGAACTCCTCTGATGCCTTTGTTCTAAAATGTCGGCAATAAAAGCAGGCACAAGTTAAGCACACTAATAATGTCCATGGTGTCCACACCTCTGCACAGCCAAGTTAAATATTACTTCGGACTCCGGGGAAAAAGTTAATGGTCATTGATTTAGAATACTAAGAACAGATGACTTCTAAAAAGTGTCGGGAGGAAACGGACATGGGTTAGAAAATATTCCAATTCACCTCATTTTGCTGATCAAGATAAAAAAGTTACAGCGAAGTTGCTTGGCATTCGAACATCTGATGACGAGATTTTAGTTAAGATAAAATTTTCGGCGTTCCGAACTTTAAACACACAAAAAAGCTTCCTTCACGGGAAGCGACAGCGAAGGTTCTAGGTTTATATAGCGATGGAAAACTACTTCATTCACATTGTCACGTGCAGAAATGTTCTCCAATCGCTCTGAAATAACTTTAGCACACACGCACACCTAGTTATAGATGAGTGTCCATAAAACGGGCAAATCAGAACGTGTAACGCGAAAGATATTCGGCAAAGATTCCTCCGTGCTCATTTTTCAAAGCAGCTCATGTTACAACGGGCCCTGCGTTATGGTACATGAAATTAACGTCCTTTCATACAGGGTTGACTACGGGTAACTCAAAATCGTCAAAACACTACGATGACTGCCTGGTTCTCTCACATGTCGGGTATGGAACGGAGCCTGGTCACCGCAACAATGTGTCTAGTGTTTTTTTTTCAATTCTGACGAAACAATCTGGTTCCAACTTTACTATTTTATCATACCAATTTTGGAATGCATGATTTTTACACGTATCTCTTTACTTATATATCGCAGACAGCCGTCTAGTTATATTGTAGTTTTTTACCGTGGATTACCGCAGCTAGTCGTTGGTAACACTGGCAGACGTGCTAAACCTCCAAAGACAGAGGAATCTCTCCAAAGAGGCGGTAATTGACAGAGATTGAGCCATTTTACCTCACCCTGAGAATTCAATTGAAACAAAAAAATTGGATGGTTTCGATGGAATCGAATCGAAATTTCTAGTTTTCGTTTCGTTAGCTACCGAAACGAATCTAGTGTCGTTACGGGTTTCGATAAGGCCTCGAATGATTTAATTTGATAATATCGACGAAGAAAATTTTACAATTAATTCAAATTCAAAATTCAAATAAATGAGGGTATGAGTAAACCTGATAGAAAAAATCTCACTTATTTTTCAGTTATCGGGAGCTGTGAGTCTTTGATTATCTGAATAAGTAAAGGAGTGAAAGAGTAAGTGATGGAGTGAGTGAGTGAGTGAATATTTCAATGAGTGAATGAGTGAGTGAATGATTCAATGATTGAGCATGTGAGTGAGTGAGTGGGTGAGATTTTTTCTACCAAGTTTACTAATACCTTAACTTAATTGAATTTTGAATTTGAATTTATTTTGAAATTTTCTTCGTCGATATTATTAAATTATATCATTGGAGGCCTTATCGAATCCGTTATCGAAACTTTCAAAATTAGGTTAGTGCGAATCAAATCGAAAACCTTACCGAAACTTTTCGATTCGATAGCTAACGAAACGATATCTTAAAAATTCGTTTCGATTACTCCGAATCGAAACAGCGTATTTCGATATGAAGGTTCGTTTCGACAGTTTCGTTTAGGTCAGTTTCGTTAGTGAACTCTACGATGCATGGAGTTAAAAAAGACAAAATACCACCTGATGTGTTACAAGAGTTTATAGTTAAGAGTGGTTTGGTATAAGAATCGACCAAAACCGTTTGAAAAGTAGGTCAGTCAAAAAAAATATAAATCGCCCTTTTGTACATAAAACTGAAGATTAGAGTCTACACCAACCTCCTAGAAATGGATTTGATTGAATTCCGCACATACAGGAAGATATGAGCAAAACCATGTTTTTTTTGCACAAACATTTTGTAACGGGAATAAAAATTTGGGGTACGCGAGTTGAGACTGGCTGGATGAGAGTTGGCTGAAATTATGACCAATCGATAACTCTGAGTCCCCTCTTTTAATTGATATGCGACAGAAGGAACACTTTCCAATTTTGCGGTTTTTATTCGAGAAAACCCAATTTTCTTTCTGATTTTTGTAAACCTTTTCCGATGCACCGATAGTGTTAATACCTATCACCTTTTTAATGCAAAGGCAACGAATATCGCATCGAAAAAATGAGGAGTGAGGAAGAGAGAGAGAGAGAGTGAGAAAGTCAGTTGGTGAGTTAGTGAGTGAGTTAGTGAGTGAGTGAGTGTGTGAGTGAGTGAGTGGGTTAGTGAACAAGTGAGTGAGTGAGTGAGTGAGTGAATGAGTGAGTGAGTGAGTGAGTTTGTGAGTTGAGCACAGGTCTTGTTGAAGATAAGAGCACATAGAACAGATAAACCACAACATATAACGGCAAGGAGGTTCGGCCGAAGTTTTCTCCGTGCTCATTTTTCAAAGCAGTTCATGTTGCAACGGACACTGCGTTATGGTACATGAAATTAACGTCCTCTACTTACAGGGTTGACTACGGGTAAATCAAAATTGTAAAAAACCCACGATTATTGCCTGGTTCTCTCACATGTCGGGTATAGAACTTCGCAGACAGCCGTCTAGTCATACTGTAGTTACTTAACCGTAGATTCCTCGCAGCTATTCGTTTTTGACACTGGTAGACGAGCTAACCCTCCAAAGGGAGGGGAATCTTTCCAAAAAGGCGGGAAGTGGCAGAATTTGAGTCATTTTACCTCCACCTCAACGGACAAACTCTATACAAACAAGACGCCAAAGAGAGGGAATTCCACGTTTTCCATCTCTTCTTGTCGGCTAGTGGTTGTTCAAACTATCTGTTTTCAGATTCTGTCTTCCACGAGGAACTGTTTCACAATACCAGACAGCTGGCTGCATCAGCGGACAAGAAAGGGAGGAAGAAGTGGAATTCCCCGTTTTGGCAGTTTCAAAAGTAGAGTTTGTTCCTTATTGTGTAAGTAAAATTACCTTATTTATCCCGATTCCCCTTCTTCGGAGAGACTGCATTCCCTTCGGTGGTTTGGCTCGTCCGCCATTGCCTGGCTGACCAACTCTGTGGGTGGTCACCATAGTTGCCTGGAGGTGTTCCATCTAAGAAATACGAATCCGTACCGTATCATCTACTTACATCCCCTAATGAGGTTCATTACGGCGAACATGGCTACCACCATCGTTGAAGAATTCATTTGAGATATTGTGGTACTGTATTTGGTTGATACATCTTTTATTTCGAACACGAACAATCTTATGATTATTCAAATAAACAGAAAAAACACGAATCTATGATTGGATCTTGTTTTCGATAGAAACTGATGAAAGGAAGAACTTACCGTAAGTTTCATGCCCCTATTTTATTCGTTCAACACTATCTTGTATTTTCAAGGGAAAAATGTTTATGACAATATTGACCAATCTCCGAATGGTTGGTTAACGGTAAAGACACGGTAATTCATGGCCCGATCTGTATAAGATTGTGGCTCTTTTCAGGTCATTAGCTTAACGATATGAATTTTGTGCATTTCATGACGCAGTTGCCTTTACTACCGTACCATGAGAAATATAACGGAAATGGAAAAAGAAATTTTAAAGTAAATAAATAAATCATAAACATATGAACAGAAGGTATAATAACGGTGCACATGAGGTACAGGAAAGGAATAATGCGCAGTGACTATACATATTTAGTGTTCATGAACATGAACATGAATAAGCGGACTAGAAGGGCAAAGAAAATTGGGGTATTGGCAGGTTCAAAAAGAAAAGTTTGTTTCTTAAGGTGTATGTGAAATGGCCCAATTTCGAATGGAACCACTCTCTTCCATTTATAGGTTTTTCTCGTCCGCCAGTGATGGAGAGCGTCGATTGCTTTCCACCTTGTGCTAATAAAAATATGACGATATGACCGTACCGAATTACCATTGCATATTTACTCAGAGTCACTCAGCTCAAGCGTGTTCAAGTCAACAAAATGGAGTATGCCAGTTGTATTACTACTGTATAGTCTGGTCAGAGTTTCTCCTAACTCCGAAACTTTCACCGTAATGCGCCTTCAGATTTCGGTAGGCGTTCGAAATCGAACTTAACCAACAGTTTCAGCAGTTCGCACTACATGTGGACAACAATTTAATAAACGAACCTAACTCATTGATTTTATAGTAGAAGGTTTTCAGAAAAAAACTTGGTGACCAGGTATATGATTTTACGTGGTTTACAGAGGCACATGCCCGATGTTCCCCATAGAAACAACGGCACTTCTACTAAACATGTAAAAGTTAGTATATCAATTTAATCTGAAATCTTGAAACCTGAACGAACGTCGTTATCAGTGGAATTAATTATATAAATGACAAAACATTAAAGATAATTCGAGTTAGCCTCAGAGCTGTCATGTTTACAAAGCTTTCAAGATAATTTGTGCAATTTTTTTATTTCTAATCAAACTGATGTCAACTCTTTGGTGTTGAACACAACATAAATATGTAATTTTGGTTTGATCCAATGTCAATTAAGCGAACGAGTATGACTTTACCAAAGGTGCTTAGAAACCTTTTTAGGTTATACAATGATGCTACTATAGCTAGATTGTACATACATACAGATCGTATAACGAACATAGTCAAATTCTAGTGAAATATTATATAAGAATGACACTTGCGTGACTTCATTCTAAATTCTCTTCATTCTCTCCTCTCCATGCTCTTGCAACTATGTATGATTTATTTTTTTACTTAAACTGTGTGAATTGCAAATCGAACATGACGTTATGTACGAGCCAGGTAAAAAGTATTGCTGAGTGCTAACTTTGCAAGACAATTTATTAAGCTTTTGTGATATCTAAAAATTATAAAAATGTGTGTTCAATAGAGATGGTGTTTCTTCCTTTAATCGAGACGCCTGGATTGACAGGACAGGGTTTCTTATTATAAATCTACTCAGAAGAGTTTTTGGCGGTAAATTTGAGTTGAAAACTAATTTTGATAACAAAATCTAATGAGAAAACTGTGAAACCATTCCTATAAACATAAACTATGTTACATAGAATACTGTAGCTTTGCCTTTGCGTCGTCTGTTGTCAAATGTCAAACTCACTGAGCAATATCGCTGAACGGAACGGATAAACAAAAAAAACATGCATACATTTAGTTTGTGTCTTTCAGTGTGAAGATTTGACTCCGTTCCTACCCTGTTTATGTCTTCAGCGCATTAGAGTGTTCTCGAATGTTCTATTTACAAGTTACATTACCTACATACCTACATATCGTCAACATGAAATTTTTTTAAACCATAAATAATTTACATTTGTGACATAAATTGTGGTATGAACGCTTTATCATTCCGCTCGGCTGACTCAAGTATTATAATGCATGCAAGTTCGAAAAGTTAATGACTCGTGTCGTGTTGCGTCTAAAAAAGTTTAAGCTCCATACAGTATGTATAAAAAATCTACAAATTCTGAATTATATGAACAAAAAAAAGAAATAAACCAATCATAAGTTATATAGAACAAAGGTGAAAACCATGTCTGGAATCTCAAAAACATGGTTCAGTATGTTGTGTCACTAGCGGATGAGAAAAGGTGGGAAAGTGGAATTTTCTCCTTCCTCTGGAGGGTAAGCTCATCCGCCATGGTTGTGCCGGCACAAACAAGAGCCATTCCAAGATCTTTCGTATTCCGAATCTTAACGCAAAATCGAAGTAGAAAGGTACTACAACAACGCCCATTTATATCGGATGGAAGACAGTAATCGTAAATAACATCCATTCTTTACCATCCATACCAAACAAACCAAAAACAAACATGGTTGGCACCATCAAATATGATGGAAAGACGTGAAAACACACAACATCAAAGAAAGGTATGGTAATAAATTAAAAAAGAAAGTGTATACGACATTGTTATAAAAATAAACAATACATCAACGAGGGATATGATAATAAATTATCAAAAAAATGATATTTCATAAAGGGAACTACATACAAATGTTAACTTTTCTTTGTTCACTTCAGGATTCTGTATGTCTGGCATGTCAAGGGCCTGGCTTTAATGATATTAATTAAAGGATACGTACGTTCATGTTGTATGAAAACAGGAATGTCAAAAAAATTCTTGTCTGTATTCTTCCAACTCGGAACCAACGCGTGAAAATCGTACAAACACGGTACAGTATCCATAAAAAACAATCATGAAAATCTCTATATAATACCCAGTAACAGACACTAATTAAAACATATGGAAAAATAAAATGATACGTTCAATATTTTAATTAATCAAGGAAAAAAATCACGTTGTTGATTAATGAATACCGTCCACGTTATACTTGATTAAACAACAATAAATGCATCAAAAACACATACATTAGTATAATATTTTTGAAAAGACCAAAGACATTTAACTGAATAGCAAACATTGCGTCTACATACATAGTTCATACAATTATGTTTTAATTACGTAATAAATATCTTGTACAATAATAAATGGTAACACTTTATTTTTGTATAAAGTATTTTTGTATTTTTGAAGTATTTTTGATAACAAGAAATGGTGACTCAGCTGTATAATGACGTACATGGTCAGAAAACGTTCGTAGCCATAAAATACTGGCGTTTCCAATCAGGGAGCGGTCTACGTATACATAAATGTACCTCAAGCCACTGGCAGAAGAGAAAGGATGGAAAAATTGATTTCCCTTTATATGGCATTTTCAAAAATAAAACTCCCTAAAGTTTAGTTAAAACAGTCTGAAAATTACCATCTCCCCTCTCTGAAAAAATTACCCTTCCTTCGGAGGATTAGCTTGTCCGCCAGTGGCTCAAGCCAAAAGAACTGCCGAAAGGACACTGACCATAACATGATTTATCTTGTATCACATAAATATACAGTACCCGTGGAAGCAAAATAAAGATTGTTTCAACTTGACTAGAAAGCTATCCATACATGCTACAACTTCAAAATGAGAACACATATGTACATGTAGTAAAAATGAAAAAAAAACAAATGTAATTCAAGAGCGTAAATACAAAATAACATTAGTTAATATACAATTATCTATACTGACTGACCTAGGTTGTATTAGTAATAATACTTGAAAGAAACTAAAAAGCAGGCGTTTCCACCTCGACATCAGGGATGGTTTCCGTGGGTAGATACAGTAGTATTCAGATCTCATTTCACTTATGTATGTAAATCAGATGCGTAGATGTACTGCCATTTGGGCGACAATAATGATGAAAGTGCACTTAGAGAACCAAATTAGTGGTTCGTAGAAACGAACGAAATTACGACCAGTAAAAATTTGCATTCCACCAACTAATGAAAGCCCGGTTTGATGACGTTGGTTAGAAACAAAACAAAGTATTTAAAGGGCCTAACATACTTCACCACGTAGCCTAACCTAAAATAACATAACATAACATAACGTAACCTAACACTACCTAACATAACATAACATAACATAACATAACATAACATAACATAACTTAACATAACACTAAAATAACATAACAAAACACAAAATAACATAACATAACATAACGTAAGATAGGATAATATGACATAACTTAACATAACACAACATAGCATAACATAACATGACATATTATAACATCATAATTCAAAAATTGAATGGATTAAAATGGTTTAGAATACCGTGTTCATAAGTGTTCTAGCCAATCAAGTTAGTCACATTGCCATGAACGGGAGTTAAAACAACGACTACATACTTCTGTGTATCGCTCTACGTAAACTGCTGGTTATATAATGAAGGAATGACTGAATGAATGAGTATAAAATTGAATCAGACACATTCTGATATAGCTCGGGCAGGGTTTCGTGTTATCAACAAAGATTTTTATGGGTCCGTCACGTCTATAAGCAATGAAGTAGGTGCGATGTTTCTTTCTTGTCAGGTTGTCATGATAATGAAAAAAATATATTTTACTTTGAACGTGCCACCAAAATATTTTCTGAGTAACAAGAAGAAACCCTGGATAGGCTATAGGTACATACTTTTGTTTCAGCATTCCTTGCTGGACTTTCTGATTAGATATATAGCAGGTGTTTTATGCCTATCGGGAGGTTTAAATGAGCTGTTTACTGTGGATAAACGTATGTAAGGTCAGCTGATATGGATATGTAGATAATCCTTGTTTATTACGTTGCATTTTCAATCATATATTTGGGCTGTCTGCCAAGAATGTTTGTATCATAACATTCGGTGGTTTTATTTACTGTACAACACGGCAATCACATGAAGATTCATTTCGATAACTGAATGGTTAAAGATTCATTCAACTAACTGTAAAATAATCTCGATTGAACCATGTCTCTTGAATAAGGTGGTCATGTCATGATAAATAGAAACGAAACCGTATTCTAATGAATCAGTGAATTACGTTTGTGGCTGAAACGGTAGGAACTACTGCATTACCGTAGCTGTTGTTCGCACGTTACAGGCAGTTCAGGTGAACATACAGTATGTTAGACCGAATATTGACTGTTTTTGTAGTACCCGTGCGCTTTTTTTTCGAAGTTTGGTATTCAAAAAACGTTCACCTCATGACGATAAGCGAAGTATTCGGAGTATTTATGTCTGCATAACTGCACAGCTATAAATAAAGTGAGCATTTCTGGCACTGCAGCAATTCACCGGCACATGATACAGAATGAACGCTATTTTTATCGTGGATGAATTGTGGCCTTATCAGTCAGGGAAAGGCCGATCGAGACCACCATTGATGGCCTGATGAGTAGCTCCGGTCAGTAATTTGTTCATACATATCACGGTGAGTTAGTGAGTCAGTGAGTCAGTCAGTGAGTAAATCAGTGAGTCAGTCAGTGAGTCAGTTAAAAACGGTTATACCGGATATAATGAAGTTTGCAAGGTATGTATTGTAAACTAGCATTAGGAGGATGCAAAGATTGATTAACTTCAAGGTTCTAGACCAAACTTTGCATCTTAATCTCCTTTTGAATAACGATTCTTTATTATCATGCTGTTTTTTTCGTACGGTTGAAATTTCCGCATGGCGAAAGTAGTCGTATTACCTTTTATTTATGAATGTACATTAGTTTAGTTGCCTTAATACTACATTTATCTGCTACTTTAGCTTATATTCTATACAAAAAAGGTTAATGAAATACAACCAGAGTCGATGAAAGAAATCCATAGAGGATGGATCCCTGAATATGCATAACTCACACTCTAATGGAGACCATCACCAGAAGCCCCATAAAACCGAGAACCACATGACATAAAATACAAATAATAGAACATATTTATGTACTGAATAAAGCTCGGGTTAGTCTACTATGTACATGATAGTAATTTATTCTGATTGCATCCCTGACTGACAGATCAATGTGAAAAACGGGCTTTGAATGATATATGACGGAAGAAATGACATTTGCAATAATTAAAAAAAGTCTGATAACCGCAAATTTGTACAGTAAATCACTCGCCAGAAACTCGAGATCGACTTTAACTATGTTTGTGGACTATAGTTATGATTGTGAACTATAACTATGATTGTGGACTATAACTATGATTGTGGACTATAACTATGATTGTGGACTATAACTATGATTGTGGACTATAACTATGATTGTGGACTATAGTGACAGCAAAAATACTAGATTATCTGCTTAGCGAATCCGAACGCTGCTTATTAGATTCCGATTGCTAGTGGCAACCGAAGGTTCGCAACATTTATTGACGAACAAAAACATGCGTAGCAGGGGAGCTAATCCAACAAGAATCGCAACAATATCCGGATTAGACTGTTCATTGTTCTAAAAACTGCTGAGCTGATGTCTATTAGACATATTAAAGCCTTAATATCGGACAGATGTAACAAACGCTTAAAAACAAAAAGCTGTATTGAGCCCCTTTCAAACGATCTACTACATATTTGGCTGACTGACTGACTGACTGACTGACCGACCGACTGACTGACTGACTGACTGACTGACTGACTGACTGACTGACTGACTGACTGACTGACCAAATGACTAAATGAATGATTGATTGACTATCACTGATTGACTGATTACCTGAAAAATCAACTGACTGACTGACTGACTGACTGACTGACTGACTGACTGACTGACTGACTGACTGACTGACTGACTGACTGACTGACTGACTGACTGACTGACTGACTGACTCACGGACTGACTGACTGACTGAATGACTGACGGACTGACTGACTGACTGACTGACTGACTGACTGACTGACTAACTGACTGACTGACTGACTGACTGACTGACTGACTGACTGACTGACTGACTGACTGACTGACTGACTGACTGGTTGACTGACTGACTGGCTGACTGGCTGACTGACTGACTAAGATCTGACTACGATATCCGAAAGTAGTTAGTTATATGTACATATTTATGTACAGTTTATGACTTTCATCTCACATTTAACGTTTGCAAATTTATGATTCTGTTTAGGTTACGGTAACCGCAACGTAAACAGAATCATAATATTTGCAATACGGCAATATTCATGGAACTGAGTAGATTTGAAATTTTAATATTCTCCTTCGAGATACCGGCTTTCAAAATTTTGTTGGAGTTCATTGGAAACCCGGGATCGGGACGCCCATTAATGGTCGTATGTAAACAAGCTCCATTTATGTCGACCATTCACATATTGATTGAGCAAGATATTTCTGATAATGGTGATCGGAATAAAAAGGAGAAGTTTCTAGTTTTTCATTAGCTCTAAATTTTCTACAGTGTATCCGTAATTCCTATTATTATCTGATAGAGACTACAATATAGAGCGTACTTATTTAGCGCCCTCTTTTAATTGGCGGGAATAAGAAACTGTATGAAACATTATGCGTTGGATATAAACATACAATATTGGTTAGAAACAGACAATATTGAATAGAAACAGACAATATTGAATAGAAACAGACAATATTGAATAGAAACAGACAATATTGAATAGAAACAGACAACATTGGATAGAAACATACAATATTGGATAGAAACTGACAAAATGGGTTAGAAATAGCCAATATTGGATCATAGACAATAATGTTTCAGGAGCGATCGTTGAACATTGAAAGACGGCCGCCAGTTCCCAATCCTGTATGTAGGCGTTAGTGACGTCCCATCCGACATAAAATATTTGTTTTGAGATCCATGAGTACCGTAGTTTAGCGGATGAGAAACAAACAGAATCGTAGAATCTCTTTTTACAGTGAAAGATCATGCACATCACGCTACGACTAATTTGCATCGTCAGTGTTTTATACACTGAATAAAATCAAGTCTAGTCAAGTGAGAAAAATACGTTCATGTACAATTAGGAGTAGATAAAAGACCTAAAATCATATAGATAAAGAAATGTTTCGTTTAATTGGCAGTCGTACATTTGAATAACAGGAAGCATTGTTGGATCCGATTCAAATCAGACCGGGTTCAAGTAAACAGATTCTTCTGATCCGCGTATACCAATATTACGAATGATCAAGTTAAAATGTTGTTTACGTGAACTTAAATTTGTAAATAAATAGCAATATAACCTATCTTAATTTTTTTAAATAGTTCCTTTTTCATTAACACTTACAAATAAAATAAAGATATGATAGAACAAAAAAGGTAAATCAAGTGAATCGCATGCTTGAAATTTAGCTAATTCTGTCAAACTTATGAACCTACTGTACACGGTGTTTTGAGCTTTTAAACAAGCAACCCTGTTTTCGGCATAATTTTAAAAAAAAAATTCACCCAGATGAAAAAAAATGTGCAACATTGTCTAAAATCTCAGATTGGAGAGAATATGAACATCAGAAGTGGATTCGGTTGTAAACAAGCAATAGTTTATCAGCAAAGTTGGGTTGGTGCAATACACCACTGTTTATAGTCTATCAATGAGTTCTCGTTACTCAGTCAAGTGTTCGCGTGTTCGTCGACCACTGAACCCATGTCAGAATTTCGAAATATCTGGTTTAGTCGCTGATTTAGTGAACAATTTGTTTTGGATTAAGTTTTCGATGATCAGTAGTAAGCTTACTGTTTCAATGCCAAAAATAATTTCAATTTTCATCCGAACTTTTTTGAATGTTTCCGATCTTTTTGTTATCTGGCTATTGCCCGTTTCACCTGGTTGTTTGCACCTGCAAAAGTACTGGGGGAGGAGGCGAGCTAATCCTCCAAAGGGAGGGAAATTCCTTCAATGAAGGTGGAATATGGCACTTTCAGGCCATTCCATTTTTCGAAATGCCAAAGAGGGGGGAATTTTCCTTTTCCCACCTCTTCTTGAAGGCACAGAAAAACAACATTGATACATTGAGGAGAAACACAAAATAGTTTTTACTTCCGTTAATGAGTAATCAAGGTGATTTTGAAAAACAATAGAGTGAGAAGGTTAAAATCAGATGGTAGACTGATTCATATACAGGGTGTCTCATGTAACACTTAAAAGTTTCAATACATTATATTCTTTATTTGTTCTTTACCTAAATCTTATCATCAGAAAATAATTCAATAGACTTCTTACCATATACAATGAATCAGGCGCAACGCAACGTAAGTGTTGTAAAAATTTTATGCAAAAAGTTTTTTTCTCAAAAACTTTTATTTCCCATTTTCTGCCCAACTCTTTTCTCAGTCACAACAAACTGAATGAACTCTGATTAGCGCTATAAATGAATCAACTGTGTAAAGTTGAAAGCTCAACTTTTCAGCTCTATGATAATAAATCTCGAATAAAAAAAGGCATCCTCCCAACCGATTTCTCCGATTTTAACACAGCCATCGAAGAAAGTATCTTATGCCTTTCGGTGTATGATTTATTGAGAAAATATGTATGAATCCAAATCCAATGTGCAACTATACTCGCTCTAACGAACTCAGAACATTACAGGGAAAAAAACTGAGGGGTTTCAATCTTGAAAACTTTGAGGTTGGGTCTCATTTTTTTTGGATTGTTTGGTGTGATCTATTGGCTGATGGTCGTTAAAGATTTCAGCATACGATGGAGTGACATCCATTGGATCCCATTGGAGCCCATGGCAAACATCATTTTGGTTTAGGGCAAGGTCTGATTCCGAATAGCAATAAAATTTAAAAATAAATAATGTTAACTACATATCATATCATACAATAAGACATTTTATAAAATATCCCAATGAAGGACGCTCATGATCGTTAGCTACAGTACTTTGCCAACATACACGGGTGTTGTGCATATATCAACATAACCACATATAGTAATACAATTAATCATGACTACAGTGAATAGTTTTCTTGCTTTTGCGGAAATAAATTAAGAGCTAGTTCTATATTGCACAAAAATTTTCTTTACTTGTTTTGCAATCTTGACTGGTTCAGTTATACATTATGGAGAAAAACAAATAATATTGGATAAAAATCCGTAATTTTAGCCGAGTTTAGATTCTTTGCACATGAAATTACTACAAAGGAAATAAAGAGATTGCTTTATACAGCTCAAAATATGGGCTTTCATATTGTTGTAGAGTTCAGAGAGTGCCACACATATTGAAATAATTATCGGAATAACAGGACAAAACTTAATTATTATTTGGCATGACTACAGATTACATTCATGTGAATACCTAGTATTTATACCGTGGTGAAATTTCAATCAATGGTTTGTCCAATTCGGACATTGAATAATCTACATACTGTACCGTACGGTACATACTGACCGAACTCAATAGTTTACAAATTAGCCACCTCGTATTGACCAACATACAGTCGTTTTCGAGGAATTGGTGAAACTCATACTGTATTTGCCAAGTCAGCTACTGCGATACAAACTTCACGATATGTGAATGTCAAATGCTTTCATAAAAAGTTGGGTGAATTAAACCGTTTTAGACACTGATTATGTAGTGAATTAAATATACGTTTTCAATCGTCGATTTGAATCAACAATTTAATGAATGATATTCTCAATTTATGAAAAATTTACTAACCGTTAGCCAACTTTTAAGAATCTGAACTTCGGCTATCGCGGTCAGATTACTACTTCTTTTAAATATACATAACTGAGATCTTAAATTGTATTTTGATACTGTAAAAGTGTATTGTTGTGTCATATTGCTATGTAAACATGTTACATATAATAAACATACATACATGTTTACAATTGACATCGTATCCTAATCAGCATTTTAATAAGACAATCTCCACTGCGGAGAAGTATATATAGTTTTAGGTGGACTCACCCACTGACTGACCTACCGGCTGCTAATGAATACAGTAATACAGTAATTTTTGATTAGTTTACTATTGTATATAAATACATGTGTATTTGGTTGGACGTATTTGGATTAACATGACTAATCATCGTGTCTAGGACTATAGACTAAAGACTAATTAACGAAGAGCACAAAGCTAATATTGGGGTTTAATAATAATTTGCTGAACTAAAGAATCCACTATTAATAATAAGATTTCGACCATAGCAACGGTCTTGAAATATAATACTTCGTGCGTGCTAATGATGCTTGTCAGCCCACGAATGAGTTACTGTATATACAATAACAACAACAACAACAACAACAACAACAACAACAACAACAACAACAACAACAACAACAACAACAACAACAACAACAACAACAACAACAACAACAACAACAACAACAGACCAGACTACACGAAATACGAGATAATATTAATGATACCGTACTGCGTGGATATTTATAATAAAGAGTCAAGTAGCTAAATAATATGTTCAATGAGTTCTGAAAAAAAGGGAATCCGACATTGTGAGCATGTAAAACGAGCAACATGACACTCTCAGGACCACCCATACATTCGGTTTCAAGCGCTGGTCAGATGCCATTAGACTGATTGGACCATTGCAATTTAGCACCGAATGTCTACGTGACGAAATTTGTTGTATTTCCTAATGAGCATCTTCGTTGACAATAAAGCATCATAATCATCATCAGTTTTCACGAATATGTGACAATGAATGTGTTCCACAAAAAGCCGAGATTATGTATGAACAACATGACAGAAAATTAATCTAGAGAAATTAACTAAACCTATGTTATTATGCATTGTACGATACTTTGGGCTAAATGTATTTGGGCCTGAGAGAAAGGTTTTATGAAATTTTCCAAAAAGTATAACCCCAGAGGATCGCACTACATATGTACATATGTGAATCAACCGAACCGTGAGCAGACGTGATTCTGTATAAAAAGAAAGTTAAAGTGTTTTTCTCTCACTATTAGTAGGTTAGACGGCACTTTAGTTTTAATGCTGTATGCACCTTCCGTGGGCTGTAGAGAATCACAACCCTATTAAACACTGTAATCCCTGCAAGAAATCACATTACAGACAAGAAGGTTTTCAGTCGGAACATTAAACTTTATTTAGGAGTCCATCGAGAGGTGTTCTAATCCAGCTACTATGACGACAGCTCAAACTAGGACGATATGAATCTGTCTAAAACACTCTCAAATCAAGCTTATCAGTTCAAACAAAATAGAAGGTCAACCAACATTCAATGTCTGTTTTAATGAGAATAAACTGATTTAGTCATATAAGAAAATATGCAGACATAAAATCTAAACCATCAGGATACACTTGCCGAAAATTTGCATTGTCAACAATATTCATTATTTTTTTGATGAATCAATATTAAGATGAAGGTCTGATGAATATTTAACACGATCTTTTATATACATTATTTGTGTTTCAATTTTTCATCCAATTTTGTATGTACGCCATGTGGATGTTGAATTTCAAGTTGTACTGTAGCACAGTGAAGTGTATTGGAAACAACAACAACAACAACAACTAACAAGCACTGTGAAGGCTGCCATGCATTATATAAGACCGTAATCATAGGTAATTGGTCGACAACATGAACCTCGCGGGCCTATTCAATACTTCATGAGGAACGGCTTTGAAACAAATACAGGATGCACTATGAAAGCTCGGTGTTCAGCAATTATTTTTCATTGAAATCAAATCAAAGTAAAACGTTTTTTTATTTACATCTGATTTCGTAGTAATTGTTATGGTAGCCAAATTTCATATTTGTTTCTTCTGTGAAATTTGCTCGTCATTCAGTCTCCTACCAACAGGGGAACGGTAGGAAATAAGAAGATATACCGAAGAACTTAGACTTTTTGGTATTGCAAATATCTTTCAGAGGTGTGTTCTGGAGTACCGTAGAAGCTGCTGTAAACGTTTTTTCGATGAGATTTTTTCCATACATCTCTGAGTTTTTTTTACTTTTTACGCCATCCAAAAAAATTAAACAAAAGGGCTGAGTCCGAAATCAAAAAAAATGGATAACAAATTGAAAGTTTCTTTGGATTGCGTCGGACGAAGGACAGCCTTATGAAGACTTGCTATACTAAAAAACCTACATACTGTACATTAGCATCAATGTACATGGAATACCACCCAAAACGGCAATGGTCTTCCCAAGTACATAAAACTCATGGGTGGTCAACGAAGCCCTTCAGCGGTTCCATTTATAGAGTGATGATTTGTATTGCCACAACAGATCGTGTCGCACCTTATTTATTCTACAAACTCCAAAGCACGCGGCAATTTCTTCGACATCTTTATATCGCGAAACAATCTGTGTAACGAAACGACCAGTACTAGTTCAGATCGACAAATTATTTTTCCGGTTATATGTATGTAGCATTGCTGTTAATTATGAATAAATTCCGATGGTATTTTTGGAATTTTATCTACTTCATTGGAATGCAACATACGGTTTCTAACACAGATTGTGGTTTACCCAATCGGCCCATTTTCAAATAATATCAACCAACTCAACACAACTATTAACGAGTATCTTATCGACCATTTTTGGCTTTATAACAGGAACGATATCGTTTATTTTTGATTTTATGAGTCTCTTCATTGCGAATAAATTTTAATGATTATTCAGTAATGAAAAATTAATGAATAAATGAAAAAATAAATAACTAAATAGAACGGAAAATAACCGATTATGGAAAACTGCTTTCAATATTGAGATCAACAACCAGTAATATACGGGTTTCGAGTCTCATCGAAAATATTCGTGATCATAGCCAACCTTAATTTGGCTGCTAGGTTGATAATTAAAATTTTGTACCTACTCAGTTTTTCGTACCAAACATTAAATTGATGATGTATATTATAATTGTATTATATACAACAATGAATTATAATAAATTATTATTTTATATTATCATATATATTATTATACAAGCAACTAAAAATGCCCTGAAGGCATGGGGAGTAACGAATATGGTTCGAACCTGGGCAAGTCCAATCGTGAAAAAGTATGAGACTAAAAATTTCTTGTCTCATACTTTTTCACGATTGGACTTGCCAGGTTCGAACCATATTCGTTACTCCCCATGCCTTCAGGGCATTTTTAGTTGCTTGTCTATAACTTTTTCATGTGTGAACAAATCACATTTAGATTATGTGAAAAGGTCACAAATGCTTAATGAACTTAAAAAACTCATATAATTTATGAACTTCAGCCCTGCAATAAACTTAGCCCTTCATCAAGTATTGAAGTAGAGAAAAATCGTGAGCACCTTTAATTTTTTCTTACATATGCTGACGTCATTACATACAGTCGGTGCAGCGGGTTATGTCTTGTAAAACTTTTGCCATTCACATCCTAAAATTGCGTTTTTCTCGGTTTATACCGGGAATATGGTGATGAAAAATTGGTGGGGGATATGGAATAGGGTCTGGCGCACCTTTTCAGCAAGCAAGAATATTTAAAAAGTCGTTCCTACTCATGAAACATCACCTTTACTACAAGTTTTTGGTCCGTGTACGTTCTCATCATTTTTCTCTGCCTGTGAAATAATTTTTTCAATCATCTGTCGAATTGAAAAGGTGCGCCAGATCCTATTCCATATTCCCAACCAATTTTCATCACCATATTCCCGTTATAATCAGAGAAAAACGCAATTTTAGTATGTGAATGGCAAAAGTTTTACAAGACAATAACCCGCTGCACCGACTGTAGTTGACAGAATGATGTAAAAAAAGTCCCAAAATTAGTAATATAGGTAATTAAAAGCTGCCTTATGTTATCTAAAATAGACCGTTTAAATTCGAGAGCAGTGTATAATATCAAAAATAAAACAATTTACCATTTTCGATATTTTTGTTTTGTAGGGGTATTGAACCCAGAACCACTTGTTTAACATGCAAACCCACTATCCACTTGACTACCTTGACCCAAAAAATATTAAATAAATTGGTTCACATCATCAAACCTAGTTTCCAATCATAAATTTATCATTACATCTAGTGTGAAAGTGACTTTAAAACCTGGCTATTATTAGGTCAGCGCCGAGGTGTACATATCAGCGGACGCCCATTGTACCATGTGACTCTCGAAATTTTTTTCCTCACTTCCAGACCACTTATAATACGGTTTTGAGGTGTTTTAATAATATTGGTACAATGTCTACAAACAAATAACAAAAATTCCTCTGAAAAAATTTTTTTACACAATTTTCTTCATCCTTGTACTTTTTGACGGATCATAAAATCTTATTTAAAGGTACTGATCAAGTTTAAAAAATTTATTTTGTTGAAGTGTTCTCCCTCTAGACACCCTGTTAAAATCAAATTTGTCATGTTTCTGTATAAATGAAAAGTTTGGAATCTAATGTGGCTGAAACAGCGTGAATGAGGGAACTTGAATTTTTACCGTTTTTGACGGCTAATAAATAATTTTTTGAGAATACGGCAGGGATCATCTTTTCTGTTTTGGATAGAGCTTCAGTCACTCTAAACATTCTATCAATACAGAGGACTTCAATATTCTAAACCTGACAATAATCGAGTTTTAAATGGGCAAAAATCGTCAACAAGTTAGAAATTTAAAAATATCTGTTTTTCGGATTTTTTTGAAAGTCCAAGGGGTTTATAGAAAAATAGGTCGAATTAAGGTCATAATGAAATTTGATTCCGCGTCGAATAGACACAATTTGAGAATCATTCGAACTTTGGTTATATCTTTAATTTAGCTTTTCTGAAAAATGTCCATAATTTTTTTCTCTATGTACCCCCTTGCCGTTTTTTGTGTGTTACTTGACAATGAAAAGTTAAATAGCGGAACAGACTATGACATGGGTAATACACATTCTGTTAAAATTTCAGCTTGATCGGTCCATGCTATCGCTGATACAACGATTCTTTCTCCATTTAGCCTGCGATTTTTGACATTTCTTTCATAAAATCCCATAAAAATAGTGCAAATATTAATCCGATCTCCGTGACACTCAGGAAATCGTGTTCTGGGCCTAAAATTGACCTATGTACCAATTTTCAGCTTTACAGGTCTCACCCAATTCCCATACAGCGTTTTTGATGAGGAAAAAAAACGGAAAATCGCATTTTCATCATTTTTGGACCTGAAAAATGAAAATCATCCCTACCGGATTAAAAAATAGCCAAAACGATGTAGAACCGCACGAGAAAACCGATGAAACAGACTAGAAGTTAATACGATGACGCTAGATCGAGATAATCGCAAAAAAGCTTATCTTAATCGAACCATATTAAGGGAACGGCCTAACGGCCCGTCCCTTGATATAAATTTTTATTTTAAACTTTTAACTTTTTAGAGAAGTTAATTATTATTCAAAAACATACATCAAAGACACACTAACCTTAATTTTTTTATATTATCAACATTGGTTCTTTAATATAATATTTTTATGACTCGTCAATTTCCTGAAACCCTTCCAATTCACACCGTTACAAGCTAATCAAATCACAGTAGAATAGTATCAAACAAAGTTTACCAGTATAAAACATATGTAACATATGTAAAACAATAGTTTATAGTGCGCACAAATTTTATTACTACACATTTGTTTAGTTACTATAAATCTTTTTAAATAGTTCATCACTATGAATCTCAGTAGAATCGTTTTGTTGCACTTGATTTTTTATATAAGTAATGCTAATTAGAAATAATATAGAAATGTTAATTTTTGATACAATACATTATGCGAAACGGGATAACAGCAGTCCTCCAAAACCCCAGACGATTTCCACATTTCCACATCTCCGTTAAAACACCTTTCCTGAGACCCAAAAATAGTGCGAAAAAAAGTTGACGAAAAACTCTGTCGACCGATATTTTCGAAAATAATGCAGTGTAAATGGAATGTGAATTTTAAAATAAATAAATGAAATAAATAAATAAAAACACTCGAAGTGAATTTCGAAATTATCAGTATCATCAACGTTTTTTTTCAATCAATCTCAATCTCAATGATCAATCGTGTGTTTTTCCGTTTTTCTTAGGTTGTTCATGGTACAGCTCGTGGTGACATTATTTACCACGCTGAACACCGCCGCTTCGCGGTGCTCGGAAATTCGGCCTACGGCCGAAGCCTAACAATAGGTTATCGGGGGTTAACGAACCAGTAAAGCTTTGCATGAACATTTAAAAACCTGTCACCTCGAGCTGTACCAAGAACCATATAGAGACGCCATCAAATTGGTTCTAAGTCCGGGCTCAGGTTAGCTTGAAATCTCTTCATGGACGAAAAAGCAGCCAACACATGTTTCGAGACGTTGTTTTTCCGAATAGATATAAAAATGGTCTATAACCTACATATATACGTTTGAAAACGATTAGGAGTAAGTGTGAGAACCTTGATTCGGTCGATTTTCTGAATTGAAATCACGGCAACTTTAGTTAGGGGAGGGTTTCTACGGAGCCTATTCAACGACACGTTTTACACTGACCCGGGGATTTTTCGACGGGCGCCGGAAGGAATTTCGGCTTGGATAAAAAAAACAGATGAACTAAAGATAACTAACAATGAAGAACATCAGGGCAGTAATATAAAAATACAAAAACGCAATTATTAAACCTAAATTCAATCACATGCTTGACAAGGAAGGAAAAAGTACATATTAAACTGACCTCGAAAACTTGGTTTCCCTCTCTTGAATCATCTTTGTTGCTTTTAAATGACTATACTATGGTCCATCAATCAAACAACTTGATTGTGGGATGCGTGATTCAACATCTCCGCCATTTTTGGAAGGACACGCATCACCACAACAAGACGGTGATCAACGCCTTAGTCCGTGTAGGTACTAATATTCGTCTTTCAATTACGTAATTATTTGCATTAGATTATTGCCGACATTTATTTCAATTTATTTTTAATTCATCAACAATTTTTTTATTTAATTTAAATTTCGTTCTTCAAAAAATTTAAAAATCTCGGTCGACAGAGTTTTCGTTTCAAGCTAGGGTTTCAGGATAGGTGTTTAACGCATGTGGAAATCGTCCTGGGGTTTGCAGTACTGCGGGATAACACTTTTGTGGTTCCTGTTATG
>CAXIWR010000057.1:0-118565 GCA_964036265.1 Daptonema setosum | reverse complement strand
AATTTGAAGCTCATTATATTAAAATGTACGACAGAAGTCTTAAAATCAATAAAGAATGTTTACTACAAAACGGTATGTATTACTTAGACCTTAACCTTTCAAAACACGGAAAATACCGTTCTATATGACAAAACTGATGACTATACCGAAACTGACTATACCGAATTTGACAATGCCGAAAATATTTAGGCATTGTGGGACCCGAATATTGTCATGTGCCGTTTTATTAAAGTAGGCGTTGAATTATCGAATGCTATTCACCGCACGCGTGTCACAGAAAAAAATGAGCCCCATGGCAACTGACAGCTCGACATAACGGATGTACTGACTCTAAAATTCAATGCAACCTACGAAATTAATGGTGACACAATTCCAGAAAATGAAGTTTTCCGTGATTTAGGTGTTTTAGTCGATTCCAATTTTATCTTCTCAAACCAGGTAGAAAAGCTTTGCCAAACAGCCGGAAAACAATCTAGAGTAATTAGCAGATGTTTCTTTTAAAAAAATCCAAACTTCAATAAACAAATATTCTCAAACTTTACTCTACTTTACCCAACTTTAGATTTTTGTTCTTGCATCTGGTCACCTCATAAATGGGGGGATAAAGAATTAATTGATTCTATTCAAAAAGATTTTACACGATACTTACCTGATGCCATGACATTATCACACAGAAACCGTTGTAGTAAATTCAATCTAATACCGCTTATTGTTAGACTGATTGTCAATGACCTGGTGGTGCTCCATAAACTCGTTCACAAGAAGTTCAGAGACTTCGAACCAACTGATTTCATTTCATTTAATATATCTAGTACACGAGGACACTCATTCAAGACTGTAAAAACTCATACAAGACCCTCCTTGAGAAACCATGTTATATTCAGATCTTTGAACCTCTCGAATGATCTTTCTCAGGAATTGGTTGAAATCGCATGTGCTGTTGTTTTTAGACGCAAATTAATTGATTCAAACATTGTGTATAAGTACATCGAAGATATAAAGCCCACTTTTTAGATAGCCGATATGCCTAAACCAAAGAACTGTAATTAATTTGCTATTTACTACTCCACCTTACCCTAATCACACATTCCATTAATCAATCGAATCTCGACTTTTTATTACCAATATATACTCTTATTTGATTTGTTTTTGTATTACAGTAACGAAAGATGTATTCGTTTATTCGAACCCGTTGTTATTCCTCTCCTTAAACCCCTCCGGTTTTGATATGTCCATCAGGACAAGTTCTGTATAGGTCTGGTCGTTACTCTCACTTTATATTTTAATTCTTATTAATTACGTCTCACTTACTTTCATTTTATTTCTTTATTGATTATTCAAAGTAATTTTTAATTCGTAATTTGTAAGACCGATTATATACGAGTCAACCCAATGAAAACTTGAAACTTGAAAACTTGAACTGACAACTCGACATAACGGAGGTAATCACTTTTGTAACTTTTCAATCATGTGCCATAATCGCTGATGAAACAGAAATACCGATCAATAGAGACCTAATGTACGGTAGTCGTTGTTTTACCGAATGCTAATCACCGCACGCGTGTCACAAAGTAACATAAAAATTATGGTAACCGACAATTCGACGTAACAGATGTACTGACTTTTGTAACTTTTTTCAATCTTGCGACTTAAGCGCAATTTTGCAATCTTAATAGAATTTTCGACCCTCAGTCGTTCGTGGCACTTGTGGGTTCCACGGAAATGGCTCAAAATTAGCCAAAAACAGCCTTTATCGGCTTATATCTCGCGATAGGAAACTCGGATCGGCAAAAACTCACTCAAATTGCCGAAAAGTTTTTTTTAATGGAACCCATATAATGGCACATGCCAGTTTTAGGGTCTCAAATACCGTAATTTTCAGTCGTCTGCAGTACACGTGCCTGGAAAATTTTTTTCGGTAAATTCTACAACATCCTAGTTGCAAACCACCAACTGGACCCAACTAGCTTGAATTTTCGACCCTAAGTCATTCGTGGCACATGTGGTACACTGGTCACGGGTTCCACGGAAATGGTCCAAAATTAGCCAAAAACAGCCTTTATCGGCTTATATCTCGCGATAGGAAACTCGGATCGGCAAAAACTCACTTCCATCGTGTAGAGCGTGGTCGAATTGACCTAGAAACATGTTCAAATTGCCGAAAAGTTTTTTTTAATGGAACCCATATAATGGCACATGCCAGTTTTAGGGTCCCAAATACCGTAATTTTCAGTCGTCTGCAGGGATCGTGCCTGGAAACATTTTTTTCGGTAAATTCCACAACATCCTAGTTGCAAACCACCAACTGGACCCAACTAGCTTGAATTTTCGACCCTAAGTCGTTCGTGGCACATGTGGTACACTGGTCACGGGTTCCACGGAAATGGTCCAAAATTAGCCAAAAACAGCCTTTACCGGCTTATATCTCGCGATAGGAAACTCGGATCGGCAAAAACTCACTTCCATCGTGTAGAGCGTGGTCGAATTGACCTAGAAACATGTTCAAATTGCCGAAAAGTTTTTTTTAATGGAACCCATATAATGGCACATGCCAGTTTTAGGGTCCCAAATACCGTAATTTTCAGTCGTCTGCAGTACACGTGCCTGGAAAATTTTTTTCGGTAAATTCTACAACATCCTAGTTGCAAACCACCAACTGGACCCAACTAGCTTGAATTTTCGACCCTAAGTCATTCGTGGCACATGTGGTACACTGGTCACGGGTTCCACGGAAATGGTCCAAAATTAGCCAAAAACAGCCTTTACCGGCTTATATCTCGCGATAGGAAACTCGGATCGGCAAAAACTCACTTCCATCGTGTAGAGCGTGGTCGAATTGACCTAGAAACATGTTCAAATTGCCGAAAAGTTTTTTTAATGGAACCCATATAATGGCACATGCCAGTTTTAGGGTCCCAAATACCGTAATTTTCAGTCGTCTGCAGTACACGTGCCTGGAAAAAAATTTTCGGTAAATTCTACAACATCCTAGTTGCAAACCACCAACTGGACCCAACTAGCTTGAATTTTCGACCCTAAGTCATTCGTGGCACATGTGGTACACTGGTCACGGGTTCCACGGAAATGGTCCAAAATTAGCCAAAAACAGCCTTCATCGGCTTATATCTCGCGATAGGAAACTCGGATCGGCAAAAACTCACTTCCATCGTGTAGAGCGTGGTCGAATTGACCTAGAAACATGTTCAAATTGCCGAAAAGTTTTTTTTAATGGAACCCATATAATGGCACATGCCAGTTTTAGGGTCCCGAATACCGTAATTTTCAGTCGTCTGCAGGGATCGTGCCTGGAAACATTTTTTTCGGTAAATTCCACAACATCCTAGTTGCAAACCACCAACTGGACCCAACTAGCTTGAATTTTCGACCCTAAGTCGTTCGTGGCACATGTGGTACACTGGTCACGGGTTCCACGGAAATGGTCCAAAATTAGCCAAAAACAGCCTTTACCGGCTTATATCTCGCGATAGGAAACTCGGATCGGCAAAAACTCACTTCCATCGTGTAGAGCGTGGTCGAATTGACCTAGAAACATGTTCAAATTGCCGAAAAGTTTTTTTAATGGAACCCATATAATGGCACATGCCAGTTTTAGGGTCCCAAATACCGTAATTTTCAGTCGTCTGCAGGGCACGTGCCTGGAAACATTTTTTCGGTAAATTCCACAACATCCTAGTTGCAAACCACCAACTGGACCCAACTAGCTTGAATTTTCGACCCTAAGTCATTCGTGGCACATGTGGTACACTGGTCACGGGTTCCACGGAAATGGTCCAAAATTAGCCAAAAACAGCCTTTACCGGCTTATATCTCGCGATAGGAAACTCGGATCGGCAAAAACTCACTTCCATCGTGTAGAGCGTGGTCGAATTGACCTAGAAACATGTTCAAATTGCCGAAAAGTTTTTTTAATGGAACCCATATAATGGCACATGCCAGTTTTAGGGTCCCAAATACCGTAATTTTCAGTCGTCTGCAGGGCACGTGCCTGGAAACATTTTTTCGGTAAATTCCACAACATCCTAGTTGCAAACCACCAACTGGACCCAACTAGCTTGAATTTTCGACCCTAAGTCGTTCGTGGCACATGTGGTACACTGGTCACGGGTTCCACGGAAATGGTCCAAAATTAGCCAAAAACAGCCTTTACCGGCTTATATCTCGCGATAGGAAACTCGGATCGGCAAAAACTTACTTCCATCGTGTAGAGCGTGGTCGAATTGACCTAGAAACATGTTCAAATTGCCGAAAAGTTTTTTTAATGGAACCCATATAATGGCACATGCCAGTTTTAGGGTCCCAAATACCGTAATTTTCAGTCGTCTGCAGGGCACGTGCCTGGAAACATTTTTTCGGTAAATTCCACAACATCCTAGTTGCAAACCACCAACTGGACCCAACTAGCTTGAATTTTCGACCCTAAGTCATTCGTGGCACATGTGGTACACTGGTCACGGGTTCCACGGAAATGGTCCAAAATTAGCCAAAAACAGCCTTTACCGGCTTATATCTCGCGATAGGAAACTCGGATCGGCAAAAACTCACTCCCATCGTGTAGAGCGTGGTCGAATTGACCTAGAAACATGTTCAAATTGCCGAAAAGTTTTTTTAATGGAACCCATATAATGGCACATGCCAGTTTTAGGGTCCCAAATACCGTAATTTTCAGTCGTCTGCAGGGCACGTGCCTGGAAACATTTTTTCGGTAAATTCCACAACATCCTAGTTGCAAACCACCAACTGGACCCAACTAGCTTGAATTTTCGACCCTAAGTCATTCGTGGCACATGTGGTACACTGGTCACGGGTTCCACGGAAATGGTCCAAAATTAGCCAAAAACAGCCTTTACCGGCTTATATCTCGCGATAGGAAACTCGGATCGGCAAAAACTCACTTCCATCGTGTAGAGCGTGGTCGAATTGACCTAGAAACATGTTCAAATTGCCGAAAAGTTTTTTTAATGGAACCCATATAATGGCACATGCCAGTTTTAGGGTCCCAAATACAGTAATTTTCAGTCGTCTGCAGGGCACGTGCCTGGAAACATTTTTTCGGTAAATTCCACAACATCCTAGTTGCAAACCACCAACTGGACCCAACTAGCTTGAATTTTCGACCCTAAGTCATTCGTGGCACATGTGGTACACTGGTCACGGGTTCCACGGAAATGGTCCAAAATTAGCCAAAAACAGCCTTTACCGGCTTATATCTCGCGATAGGAAACTCGGATCGGCAAAAACTCACTTCCATCGTGTAGAGCGTGGTCGAATTGACCTAGAAACATGTTCAAATTGCCGAAAAGTTTTTTTAATGGAACCCATATAATGGCACATGCCAGTTTTAGGGTCCCAAATACCGTAATTTTCAGTCGTCTGCAGGGCACGTGCCTGGAAACATTTTTTCGGTAAATTCCACAACATCCTAGTTGCAAACCACCAACTGGACCCAACTAGCTTGAATTTTCGACCCTAAGTCATTCGTGGCACATGTGGTACACTGGTCACGGGTTCCACGGAAATGGTCCAAAATTAGCCAAAAACAGCCTTTGCCGGCTTATATCTCGCGATAGGAAACTCGGATCGGCAAAAACTCACTCCCATCGTGTAGAGCGTGGTCGAATTGACCTAGAAACATGTTCAAATTGCCGAAAAGTTTCTTTAATGGAACCCATATAATGGCACATGCCAGTTTTAGGGTCCCAAATACCGTAATTTTCAGTCGTCTGCAGGGCACGTGCCTGGAAACATTTTTTCGGTAAATTCCACAACATCCTAGTTGCAAACCACCAACTGGACCCAACTAGCTTGAATTTTCGACCCTAAGTCATTCGTGGCACATGTGGTACACTGGTCACGGGTTCCACGGAAATGGTCCAAAATTAGCCAAAAACAGCCTTTACCGGCTTATATCTCGCGATAGGAAACTCGGATCGGCAAAAACTCACTTCCATCGTGTAGAGCGTGGTCGAATTGACCTAGAAACATGTTCAAATTGCCGAAAAGTTTTTTTTAATGGAACCCATATAATGGCACATGCCTGATACGAGTAGGATGGGCATCATCCGCACTCGTATCACGAGCGCCCAGCTAGCATTAGCTAGCAGCCCACGATCACCACCCCCCCCCCTCGCGTTCAGTTGCACGCGTGTTGCATTCACCCCCCCCCCTTTTTGTATCCTGGTGCATGCCTGTTGCATTGAGCCAGGCAGAGCGGGCCAGTCAGTGAGTGAGCCAGCCAGTCAGTCAGTCGCGAACCAGCGAACAGCCAGTCAGTAAAGATAAGCCAGCCAGCGAGCCGACCCGATTTTAGTGGGGGACCAGCCGATGATGGAAGTCGGGAGAACGCCCGACTGACTCGCCCCCCGCCCCTGCATCTTCTTTTGTCGTGTCATGTTTATCTTTTATTTTAATTATATATCAATTATTGGTCATTCATTTATATTAATCCGCCCGTAATCAGTCTATGCCTTTAATGATAATGAAACCATTGTATGTATACCAAAGTTGTCATGTTATTCCATTATTAGGCAATCAACCTGCAACCTAAAATTAGATGAGCCACATAATATAATAATGCTAGTCAGTGGTACAAGGGGAATAAGTTAAGGATAAGTACATATATAGGTAGTGAGATTTCCCCTTGTATCAGATGGAGGCCCCTACTAAGAACCACCTTCAGTCAGTCATTCTATCCTAAGCCCCAAGGTATTTTTTTTACGAATTGTTTTCAGATGAAATTTTCAGCGCCGAAAATTTCCCAAATCGCTGGATAAATTAATTTTGCCTGCCACTTATAAAATTATTCACTTGCCTTCAAAAATTATTGCCTATATTATGTTTCACTCATTGCCAGCCTGCCTGCCCAGATCAGCCGAATTATTATACATATCTTATCATCACCCGTTTCACTAAGTGTCAGCCCAGCCAGTTCTCTTTCTTGAGAGATCACGATATTCCATCACACTGTTAAAATACTTATTGCCGCAAGATTTTATTTTTGAATTCAGATTTTTTTTAAATAATGTCGGCAGCCGTTTATATCTATTATTTGACAACCCGATTACCAATGCCGGCCAGAATAATGAACATATTTTACCCACCAGGCCGCCATACCCGACGCCACACCACCAGCCCACCAAGTGCCAACTGTTAGTAATTAGGAAGATAATCATAGCCAAATTAGACATTAGGCCAAATCAAACCAAACATTTACGAACACCCGGTAGCATAACGCCCACGCAACGTATTCACTTAGCCGAGCCGTTGCAGCTTTCCCTTATCAGTTGATTTGGTGAGAGCCACGCGAACACCAAACACCAAAGCCAGGCCATCATTTGAACTTTTCAAAAGTCATGGGAATTCAAGCCAGTCAGTTACGTGCCATAAAAAAAGTTTTAGAATGCCACTTTTCAATGAGCCATAAAAACAGTTTTAAAGTTCACAGCCCCACAATCAGCGATTTCACATCGCACTTCAATTCAGTTTCCCAACTTTTGCAACGAATTTTCCAAATAACAAAAGGTCATAATCCAAAACAAATTCCGAATTTCAAACCATCGCCCACTGCCATTTGATTTTCGAATTTGGTTTTACCATTCTGAATATTCGATAGGCCAATGTCACTCTTGACTTCGCTCGCCGCCCAATGTACATATTCACTGCGCATATAATTCATGTACATACATTTTCACCATTGCAGAATGCAGCTAAGTGGCCAATCAACTACTAATTCATTACACTAAGTCCCATAGTTATTATTCTTGTTTGTGTATGCCTAGCAAATGTTTATTAGTATAGCTCGGTCAAGCATGGTGTTGCTCAAATAACTCAAATGTTTAAGTTAGTCAATTGAATAAAATTTTTCAGTCAGCCAATTTACTTATAATAAATATTTTTCAATTAGGCCAGTTTTTGTTAAATTATGCGCCAACATTATTTATTCTGATATCCTGATCAAATATTCAGTTTAGATAATGAGCCCCGCCAGCCTAAATTAGAAGCGCTCACCAGAAATAAAAGATTGTTAGGAAGAAGAGAAAAAATTATATGAAAGAATTCAGACGATGAGAAATTATTTTGGGTTTTCGGCGTCATGAACGTCAAGAAATCAGTACACAGACCACTAGGTTCCTGATTTAGCCATTCAAGGACAAAAAATGTTATGAACGAATTCAGACGATAAGAGATTTTTTTGGGTTTTCGGCGTCATGAACGTCAAGAAATCAGTACACAGACCACAAGGTTCCTGATTTAGCCATTTAGCCATTCCTGATTAAGCCAGCCATTTAGGACAATTTCGTTTCGCTACACCTTGCGCTTCAGCGTGCCACAGTCAACAAGCCGAGTCCACTACGGTCGTATGCTGCCATTCTACCGTCGCCGCCCACACCAGTTCAATAATCTTGGATAGCAGCTGAGGTTAGCTAAGTTTTCATATAAAGTCACTCAATCACTTAGTTAGCAAACTCACTCATTAATCAACTGAAATCACTCACCAACTCGTCTACTGATTATTACTGCCAACACTTAGCTAGCTAACTCATTCTAACGAGCAAACTCACCTACTTTTTATTGGTTTTTATTTTGTAATTTTTGCCACATTTACTGACTCACTAACACACGACTCACCAACTAATCAGGAGCTGCCGGACGACGAACGCAGAGTCCTGACAACTGGTCCTGACGTTGCCTGGTCACACGAGGACGTAACTGCTTTTTTCTTAGTATAGGTGTACTGCTAGCCTAGCCAGATATGTATCAAGCCTTTTCCAATTTTATACTTCGTTGGTGGTCAACATATGAGCCAAACAAGTAAATAGCCTACATATATTTTTTCCTCTCTCGAGCCACCTAAACTTTGCAGAAAAATATAAATAAACTTGACCACCGACCAGGCTCACCATGTTATATATCTTGTTGCCAAGCCACATTTTGCCCAAAATTTGCATTAAAATTCAATTTCAACGCATTTGCCATATTTCTTGTTGCCAACTCACATTTTGCCAAAAGTTATTGATTGAATTTCAATTTCAACGCATCTGCCATACACCTCGTTGCCAAGTCACATTTCTGCCAAAAATTATTGATTGAAATTCAATTTCAACACCTTTGCCATATATCTTGTTGGATTGAAATTCAGTTCCAACGCATCTGCCATTGATTGAAATCCGATTTTAAAACACATTTGCCATTTGCTAAGCCAAAATTCCTTTGCCAGAAATATCTTTGAATTTGCATTTCATCACATACTTTTGCATATTTTTCCGAAAACATTTCCTACATTCTAAACCAAATTCAAACTTTCGGTGCCATAATTGAATAACCTCACCTATAACCTAAGCTTTGTGCCATACTACCAGCTCAAATATTTCGTAGGTTACAGCCACTTATGCGATCCGTTGGACAGAACCCAACACCTGAGCCAGCCAAATCCCTTTATTTCTGATTTTAACAGGTCTTGATCTTTTAACAGGGATTGGTCTTGGACCTTCCATGGACACCAGAAATCCGGGCCGCATTGGTGATAATAAAATATTCAATTGAATGTTAATTTATGTTTGTATACATGTTTGAAGTGATAATTTTTGATTTTTCACTTAACGATAATCTGGAACCATTATTGTTTAATAGTCGTTTCATTTATGATTCATATACATATCTGCCTTGCATATTTGTTCACTTGAATTCAATTCAAAGGTGACTGTGATTATTTTTGTGCCATCTCATTTTTGTCTCATGCCATCTCATGCTGACGGGGTCGTCAGTTTCGAAGAAAGGGGAAGGTGATACGAGTAGGATGGGCATCATCCGCACTCGTATCACGAGCGCCCAGCTAGCATTAGCTAGCAGCCCACGATCACCACCCCCCCCCTCGCGTTCAGTTGCACGCGTGTTGCATTCACCCCCCCCCCCCCCCCTTTTTGTATCCTGGTGCATGCCTGTTGCATTGAGCCAGGCAGAGCGGGCCAGTCAGTGAGTGAGCCAGCCAGTCAGTCAGTCGCGAACCAGCGAACAGCCAGTCAGTAAAGATAAGCCAGCCAGCGAGCCGACCCGATTTTAGTGGGGGACCAGCCGATGATGGAAGTCGGGAGAACGCCCGACTGACTCGCCCCCCGCCCCTGCATCTTCTTTTGTCGTGTCATGTTTATCTTTTTATTTTAATTATATATCAATTATTGGTCATTCATTTATATTAATCCGCCCGTAATCAGTCTATGCCTTTAATGATAATGAAACCATTGTATGTATACCAAAGTTGTCATGTTATTCCATTATTAGGCAATCAACCTGCAACCTAAAATTAGATGAGCCACATAATATAATAATGCTAGTCAGTGGTACAAGGGGAATAAGTTAAGGATAAGTACATATATAGGTAGTGAGATTTCCCCTTGTATCATGCCAGTTTTAGGGTCCCAAATACCGTAATTTTCAGTCGTCTGCAGGGCACGTGCCTGGAAACATTTTTTCGGTAAATTCCACAACATCCTAGTTGCAAACCACCAACTGGACCCAACTAGCTTGAATTTTCGACCCTAAGTCATTCGCGGCACATGTGGTACACTGGTCACGGGTTCCACGGAAATGGTCCAAAATTAGCCAAAAACAGCCTTTACCGGCTTATATCTCGCGATAGGAAACTCGGATCGGCAAAAACTCACTCCCATCGTGTAGAGCGTGGTCGAATTGACCTAGAAACATGTTCAAATTGCCGAAAAGTTTTTTTAATGGAACCCATATAATGGCACATGCCAGTTTTAGGGTCCCAAATACCGTAATTTTCAGTCGTCTGCAGGGCACGTGCCTGGAAACATTTTTTCGGTAAACTCTACAACATCCTAGTTGCAAACCACCAACTGGACCCAACTAGCTTGAATTTTCGACCCTAAGTCATTCGTGGCACATGTGGTACACTGGTCACGGGTTCCACGGAAATGGTCCAAAATTAGCCAAAAACAGCCTTTACCGGCTTATATCTCGCGATAGGAAACTCGGATCGGCAAAAACTCACTTCCATCGTGTAGAGCGTGGTCGAATTGACCTAGAAACATGTTCAAATTGCCGAAAAGTTTTTTTAATGGAACCCATATAATGGCACATGCCAGTTTTAGGGTCCCAAATACCGTAATTTTCAGTCGTCTGCAGGGCACGTGCCTGGAAACATTTTTTCGGTAAATTCCACAACATCCTAGTTGCAAACCACCAACTGGACCCAACTAGCTTGAATTTTCGACCCTAAGTCATTCGTGGCACATGTGGTACACTGGTCACGGGTTCCACGGAAATGGTCCAAAATTAGCCAAAAACAGCCTTTACCGGCTTATATCTCGCGATAGGAAACTCGGATCGGCAAAAACTCACTTCCATCGTGTAGAGCGTGGTCGAATTGACCTAGAAACATGTTCAAATTGCCGAAAAGTTTTTTTAATGGAACCCATATAATGGCACATGCCAGTTTTAGGGTCCCAAATACCGTAATTTTCAGTCGTCTGCAGGGCACGTGCCTGGAAACATTTTTTCGGTAAATTCCACAACATCCTAGTTGCAAACCACCAACTGGACCCAACTAGCTTGAATTTTCGACCCTAAGTCATTCGTGGCACATGTGGTACACTGGTCACGGGTTCCACGGAAATGGTCCAAAATTAGCCAAAAACAGGCTTCATCGGCTTATATCTCGCGATAGCAAACTCGGATCGTCAAAAACTCACTTCCATCGTGTAGAGCGTGGTCGAATTGACCTAGAAACATGTTCAAATTGCCGAAAAGTTTTTTTAATGGAACCCATATAATGGCACATGCTAGTTTTAGGGTCCCAAATACCGTAATTTTCAGTCGTCTGCAGGGCACGTGCCTGGAAACATTTTTTCGGTAAACTCTACAACATCCTAGTTGCAAATCACCAACTGGACCCAACTAGCTTGAATTTTCGACCCTAAGTCATTCGTGGCACATGTGGTACACTGGTCACGTGTTCCACGGAAATGGTCCAAAATTAGCCAAAAACAGCCTTTACCGGCTTATATCTCGCGATAGGAAACTCGGATCGGCAAAAACTCACTCCCATCGTGTAGAGCGTGGTCGAATTGACCTAGAAACATGTTCAAATTGCCGAAAAGTTTTTTTAATGGAACCCATATAATGGCACATGCCAGTTTTAGGGTCCCAAATACCGTAATTTTCAGTCGTCTGCAGGGCACGTGCCTGGAAACATTTTTTCGGTAAACTCTACAACATCCTAGTTGTAAACCACCAACTGGACCCAACTAGCTTGAATTTTCGACCCTAAGTCATTCGTGGCACATGTGGTACACTGGTCACGGGTACCACGGAAATGGTCCAAAATTAGCCAAAAACAGCCTTTACCGGCTTATATCTCGCGATAGGAAACTCGGATCGGCAAAAACTCACTTCCATCGTGTAGAGCGTGGTCGAATTGACCTAGAAACATGTTCAAATTGCCGAAAAGTTTTTTTAATGGAACCCATATAATGGCACATGCCAGTTTTAGGGTCCCAAATACCGTAATTTTCAGTCGTCTGCAGGGCACGTGCCTGGAAACATTTTTTCGGTAAATTCCACAACATCCTAGTTGCAAACCACCAACTGGACCCAACTAGCTTGAATTTTCGACCCTAAGTCATTCGTGGCACATGTGGTACACTGGTCACGGGTTCCACGGAAATGGTCCAAAATTAGCCAAAAACAGGCTTCATCGGCTTATATCTCGCGATAGCAAACTCGGATCGTCAAAAACTCACTTCCATCGTGTAGAGCGTGGTCGAATTGACCTAGAAACATGTTCAAATTGCCGAAAAGTTTTTTTAATGGAACCCATATAATGGCACATGCCAGTTTTAGGGTCCCAAATACCGTAATTTTCAGTCGTCTGCAGGGCACGTGCCTGGAAACATTTTTTCGGTAAACTCTACAACATCCTAGTTGCAAACCACCAACTGGACCCAACTAGCTTGAATTTTCGACCCTAAGTCATTCGTGGCACATGTGGTACACTGGTCACGGGTTCCACGGAAATGGTCCAAAATTAGCCAAAAACAGCCTTTACCGGCTTATATCTCGCGATAGGAAACTCGGATCGGCAAAAACTCACTTCCATCGTGTAGAGCGTGGTCGAATTGACCTAGAAACATGTTCAAATTGCCGAAAAGTTTTTTTAATGGAACCCATATAATGGCACATGCCAGTTTTAGGGTCCCAAATACCGTAATTTTCAGTCGTCTGCAGGGCACGTGCCTGGAAACATTTTTTCGGTAAATTCCACAACATCCTAGTTGCAAACCACCAACTGGACCCAACTAGCTTGAATTTTCGACCCTAAGTCATTCGTGGCACATGTGGTACACTGGTCACGGGTTCCACGGAAATGGTCCAAAATTAGCCAAAAACAGCCTTTACCGGCTTATATCTCGCGATAGCAAACTCGGATCGGCAAAAACTCACTTCCATCGTGTAGAGCGTGGTCGAATTGACCTAGAAACATGTTCAAATTGCCGAAAAGTTTTTTTAATGGAACCCATATAATGGCACATGCCAGTTTTAGGGTCCCAAATACCGTAATTTTCAGTCGTCTGCAGGGCACGTGCCTGGAAACATTTTTTCGGTAAATTCCACAACATCCTAGTTGCAAACCACCAACTGGACCCAACTAGCTTGAATTTTCGACCCTAAGTCATTCGTGGCACATGTGGTACACTGGTCACGGGTTCCACGGAAATGGTCCAAAATTAGCCAAAAACAGCCTTTACCGGCTTATATCTCGCGATAGGAAACTCGGATCGGCAAAAACTCACTTCCATCGTGTAGAGCGTGGTTGAATTGACCTAGAAACATGTTCAAATTGCCGAAAAGTTTTTTTAATGGAACCCATATAATGGCACATGCCAGTTTTAGGGTCCCAAATACCGTAATTTTCAGTCGTCTGCAGGGCACGTGCCTGGAAACATTTTTTCGGTAAATTCCACAACATCCTAGTTGCAAACCACCAACTGGACCCAACTAGCTTGAATTTTCGACCCTAAGTCATTCGTGGCACATGTGGTACACTGGTCACGGGTTCCACGGAAATGGTCCAAAATTAGCCAAAAACAGCCTTTACCGGCTTATATCTCGCGATAGGAAACTCGGATCGGCAAAAACTCACTTCCATCGTGTAGAGCGTGGTCGAATTGACCTAGAAACATGTTCAAATTGCCGAAAAGTTTTTTTAATGGAACCCATATAATGGCACATGCCAGTTTTAGGGTCCCAAATACCGTAATTTTCAGTCGTCTGCAGGGCACGTGCCTGGAAACATTTTTTCGGTAAATTCCACAACATCCTAGTTGCAAACCACCAACTGGACCCAACTAGCTTGAATTTTCGACCCTAAGTCATTCGTGGCACATCTGGTACACTGGTCACGGGTTCCACGGAAATGGTCCAAAATTAGCCAAAAACAGCCTTTACCGGCTTATATCTCGCGATAGGAAACTCGGATCGGCAAAAACTCACTTCCATCGTGTAGAGCGTGGTCGAATTGACCTAGAAACATGTTCAAATTGCCGAAAAGTGTTTTTAATGGAACCCATATAATGGCACATGCCAGTTTTAGGGTCCCAAATACCGTAATTTTCAGTCGTCTGCAGGGCACGTGCCTGGAAACATTTTTTCGGTAAATTCCACAACATCCTAGTTGCAAACCACCAACTGGACCCAACTAGCTTGAATTTTCGACCCTAAGTCATTCGTGGCACATGTGGTACACTGGTCACGGGTTCCACGGAAATGGTCCAAAATTAGCCAAAAACAGCCTTTACCGGCTTATATCTCGCGATAGGAAACTCGGATCGGCAAAAACTCACTCCCATCGTGTAGAGCGTGGTCGAATTGACCTAGAAACATGTCAAATTGCCGAAAAGTTTTTTTAATGGAACCCATATAATGGCACATGCCAGTTTTAGGGTCCCAAATACCGTAATTTTCAGTCGTCTGCAGGGCACGTGCCTGGAAACATTTTTTCGGTAAACTCTACAACATCCTAGTTGCAAACCACCAACTGGACCCAACTAGCTTGAATTTTCGACCCTAAGTCATTCGTGGCACATGTGGTACACTGGTCACGGGTTCCACGGAAATGGTCCAAAATTAGCCAAAAACAGCCTTTACCGGCTTATATCTCGCGATAGGAAACTCGGATCGGCAAAAACTCACTTCCATCGTGTAGAGCGTGGTCGAATTGACCTAGAACCATGTTCAAATTGCCGAAAAGTTTTTTTTAATGGAACCCATATAATGGCACATGCCAGTTTTAGGGTCCCAAATACCGTAATTTTCAGTCGTCTGCAGGGCACGTGCCTGGAAACATTTTTTCGGTAAATTCCACAACATCCTAGTTGCAAACCACCAACTGGACCCAACTAGCTTGAATTTTCGACCCTAAGTCATTCGTGGCACATGTGGTACACTGGTCACGGGTTCCACGGAAATGGTCCAAAATTAGCCAAAAACAGCCTTTACCGGCTTATATCTCGCGATAGGAAACTCGGATCGGCAAAAACTTACTTCCATCGTGTAGAGCGTGGTCGAATTGACCTAGAAACATGTTCAAATTGCCGAAAAGTTTTTTTAATGGAACCCATATAATGGCACATGCCAGTTTTAGGGTCCCAAATACCGTAATTTTCAGTCGTCTGCAGGGCACGTGCCTGGAAACATTTTTTCGGTAAATTCCACAACATCCTAGTTGCAAACCACCAACTGGACCCAACTAGCTTGAATTTTCGACCCTAAGTCATTCGTGGCACATGTGGTACACTGGTCACGGGTTCCACGGAAATGGTCCAAAATTAGCCAAAAACAGCCTTTACCGGCTTATATCTCGCGATAGGAAACTCGGATCAGCAAAAACTCACTTCCATCGTGTAGAGCGTGGTCGAATTGATCTAGAAACATGTTCAAATTGCCGAAAAAGTTTTTTTAATGGAACCCATATAATGGCACATGCCAGTTTTAGGGTCCCAAATACCGTAATTTTCAGTCGTCTGCAGGGCACGTGCCCGGAAACATTTTTTCGGTAAATTCCACAACATCCTAGTTGCAAACCACCAACTGGACCCAACTAGCTTGAATTTTCGACCCTAAGTCATTCGTGGCACATGTGGTACACTGGTCACGGGTTCCACGGAAATGGTCCAAAATTAGCCAAAAACAGCCTTTACCGGCTTATATCTCGCGATAGGAAACTCGGATCGGCAAAAACTCACTTCCATCGTGTAGAGCGTGGTCGAATTGACCTAGAAACATGTTCAAATTGCCGAAAAGTTTTTTTAATGGAACCCATATAAAGGCACATGCCAGTTTTAGGGTCCCAAATACCGTAATTTTCAGTCGTCTGCAGGGCACGTGCCTGGAAACATTTTTTCGGTAAATTCCACAACATCCTAGTTGCAAACCACCAACTGGACCCAACTAGCTTGAATTTTTGACCCTAAGTCATTCGTGGCACATGTGGTACACTGGTCACGGGTTCCACGGAAATGGTCCAAAATTAGCCAAAGACAGCCTTTACCGGCTTATATCTCGCGATAGGAAACTCGGATCGGCAAAAACTCACTCCCATCGTGTAGAGCGTGGTCGAATTGACCTAGAAACATGTTCAAATTGCCGAAAGGTTTTTTTAATGGAACCCATATAATGGCACATGCCAGTTTTAGGGTCCCAAATACCGTAATTTTCAGTCGTCTGCAGGGCACGTGCCTGGAAAAATTTTTTCGGTAAATTCCACAACATCCTAGTTGCAAACCACCAACTGGACCCAACTAGCTTGAATTTTCGACCCTAAGTCATTCGTGGCACATGTGGTACACTGGTCACGGGTTCCACGGAAATGGTCCAAAATTAGCCAAAAACAGCCTTTACCGGCTTATATCTCGTGATAGGAAACTCGGATCGGCAAAAACTCACTTCCATCGTGTAGAGCGTGGTTGAATTGACCTAGAAACATGTTCAAATTGCCGAAAAGTTTTTTTAATGGAACCCATATAATGGCACATGCCAGTTTTAGGGTCCCAAATACCGTAATTTTCAGTCGTCTGCAGGGCACGTGCCTGGAAACATTTTTTTGGTAAATTCCACAACATCCTAGTTGCAAACCACCAACTGGACCCAACTAGCTTGAATTTTCGACCCTAAGTCATTCGTGGCACATGTGGTACACTGGTCACGGGTTCCACGGAAATGGTCCAAAATTAGCCAAAAACAGCCTTTACCGGCTTATATCTCGCGATAGGAAACTCGGATCGGCAAAAACTCACTTCCATCGTGTAGAGCGTGGTCGAATTGACCTAGAAACATGTTCAAATTGCCGAAAAGTTTTTTTAATGGAACCCATATAATGGCACATGCCAGTTTTAGGGTCCCAAATACCGTAATTTTCAGTCGTCTGCAGGGCACGTGCCTGGAAACATTTTTTCGGTAAATTCCACAACATCCTAGTTGCAAACCACCAACTGGACCCAACTAGCTTGAATTTTCGACCCTAAGTCATTCGTGGCACATCTGGTACACTGGTCACGGGTTCCACGGAAATGGTCCAAAATTAGCCAAAAACAGCCTTTACCGGCTTATATCTCGCGATAGGAAACTCGGATCGGCAAAACTCACTCCCATCGTGTAGAGCGTGGTCGAATCGACCTAGAAACATGTTCAAATTGCCGAAAAGTTTTTTTAATGGAACCCATATAATGGCACATGCCAGTTTTAGGGTCCCAAATACCGTAATTTTCAGTCGTCTGCAGGGCACGTGCCTGGAAACATTTTTTCGGTAAACTCTACAACATCCTAGTTGCAAACCACCAACTGGACTTAACTAGCTTGAATTTTCGACCCTAAGTCATTCGTGGCACATGTGGTACACTGGTCACGGGTTCCACGGAAATGGTCCAAAATTAGCCAAAAACAGCCTTTACCGGCTTATATCTCGCGATAGGAAACTCGGATCGGCAAAAACTCACTTCCATCGTGTAGAGCGTGGTCGAATTGACCTAGAAACATGTTCAAATTGCCGAAAATTTTTTTAATGGAACCCATATAATGGCACATGCCAGTTTTAGGGTCCCAAATACCGTAATTTTCAGTCGTCTGCAGGGCACGTGCCTGGAAACATTTTTTCGGTAAATTCCACAACATCCTAGTTGCAAACCACCAACTGGACCCAACTAGCTTGAATTTTCGACCCTAAGTCATTCTTGGCACATGTGGTACACTGGTCACGGGTTCCACGGAAATGGTCCAAAATTAGCCAAAAACAGCCTTTACCGGCTTATATCTCGCGATAGGAAACTCGGATCGGCAAAAACTCACTTCCATCGTGTAGAGCGTGGTCGAATTGACCTAGAAACATGTTCAAATTGCCGAAAAGTTTTTTTAATGGAACCCATATAATGGCACATGCCAGTATTAGGGTCCCAAATACCGTAATTTTCAGTCGTCTGCAGGGCACGTGCCTGGAAACATTTTTTCGGTAAATTCCACAACATCCTAGTTGCAAACCACCAACTGGACCCAACTAGCTTGAATTTTCGACCCTAAGTCATTCGTGGCACATGTGGTACACTGGTCATTGGTTCCACGGAAATGGTCCAAAATTAGCCAAAAACAGCCTTTACCGGCTTATATCTCGCGATAGGAAACTCGGATCGGCAAAAACTCACTCCCATCGTGTAGAGCGTGGTCGAATTGACCTAGAAACATGTTCAAATTGCCGAAAAGTTTTTTTAATGGAACCCATATAATGGCACATGCCAGTTTTAGGGTCCCAAATACCGTAATTTTCAGTCGTCTGCAGGGCACGTGCCTGGAAACATTTTTTCGGTAAATTCCACAACATCCTAGTTGCAAACCACCAACTGGACCCAACTAGCTTGAATTTTCGACCCTAAGTCATTCGTGGCACATGTGGTACACTGGTCACGGGTTCCACGGAAATGGTCCAAAATTAGCCAAAAACAGCCTTTACCGGCTTATATCTCGCGATAGGAAACTCGGATCGGCAAAAACTCACTCCCATCGTGTAGAGCGTGGTCGAATCGACCTAGAAACATGTTCAAATTGCCGAAAAGTTTTTTTAATGGAACCCATATAATGGCACATGCCAGTTTTAGGGTCCCAAATACCGTAATTTTCAGTCGTCTGCAGGGCACGTGCCTGGAAACATTTTTTCGGTAAACTCTACAACATCCTAGTTGCAAACCACCAACTGGACTTAACTAGCTTGAATTTTCGACCCTAAGTCATTCGTGGCACATGTGGTACACTGGTCACGGGTTCCACGGAAATGGTCCAAAATTAGCCAAAAACAGCCTTTACCGGCTTATATCTCGCGATAGGAAACTCGGATCGGCAAAAACTCACTTCCATCGTGTAGAGCGTGGTCGAATTGACCTAGAAACATGTTCAAATTGCCGAAAATTTTTTTAATGGAACCCATATAATGGCACATGCCAGTTTTAGGGTCCCAAATACCGTAATTTTCAGTCGTCTGCAGGGCACGTGCCTGGAAACATTTTTTCGGTAAATTCCACAACATCCTAGTTGCAAACCACCAACTGGACCCAACTAGCTTGAATTTTCGACCCTAAGTCATTCGTGGCACATGTGGTACACTGGTCACGGGTTCCACGGAAATGGTCCAAAATTAGCCAAAAACAGCCTTTACCGGCTTATATCTCGCGATAGGAAACTCGGATCGGCAAAAACTCACTTCCATCGTGTAGAGCGTGGTCGAATTGACCTAGAAACATGTTCAAATTGCCGAAAAGTTTTTTTAATGGAACCCATATAATGGCACATGCCAGTTTTAGGGTCCCAAATACCGTAATTTTCAGTCGTCTGCAGGGCACGTGCCTGGAAACATTTTTTCGGTAAATTCCACAACATCCTAGTTGCAAACCACCAACTGGACCCAACTAGCTTGAATTTTCGACCCTAAGTCATTCGTGGCACATCTGGTACACTGGTCACGGGTTCCACGGAAATGGTCCAAAATTAGCCAAAAACAGCCTTTACCGGCTTATATCTCGCGTTAGGAAACTCGGATCGGCAAAAACTCACTCCCATCGTGTAGAGCGTGGTCGAATCGACCTAGAAACATGTTCAAATTGCCGAAAAGTTTTTTTAATGGAACCCATATAATGGCACATGCCAGTTTTAGGGTCCCAAATACCGTAATTTTCAGTCGTCTGCAGGGCACGTGCCTGGAAACATTTTTTCGGTAAACTCTACAACATCCTAGTTGCAAACCACCAACTGGACTTAACTAGCTTGAATTTTCGACCCTAAGTCATTCGTGGCACATGTGGTACACTGGTCACGGGTTCCACGGAAATGGTCCAAAATTAGCCAAAAACAGCCTTTACCGGCTTATATCTCGCGATAGGAAACTCGGATCGGCAAAACTCACTTCCATCGTGTAGAGCGTGGTCGAATTGACCTAGAAACATGTTCAAACTGCCGAAAATTTTTTTTAATGGAACCCATATAATGGCACATGCCAGTTTTAGGGTCCCAAATACCGTAATTTTCAGTCGTCTGCAGGGCACGTGCCTGGAAACATTTTTTCGGTAAATTCCACAACATCCTAGTTGCAAACCACCAACTGGACCCAACTAGCTTGAATTTTCTACCCTAAGTCATTCGTGGCACATGTGGTACACTGGTCACGGGTTCCACGGAAATGGTCCAAAATTAGCCAAAAACAGCCTTTACCGGCTTATATCTCGCGATAGGAAACTCGGATCGGCAAAAACTCACTTCCATCGTGTAGAGCGTGGTCGAATCGACCTAGAAACATGTTCAAAATGCCGAAAAGTTTTTTTAATGGAACCCATATAATGGCACATGCCAGTTTTAGGGTCCCAAATACCGTAATTTTCAGTCGTCTGCAGGGCACGTGCCTGGAAACATTTTTTCGGTAAACTCTACAACATCCTAGTTGCAAACCACCAACTGGACTTAACTAGCTTGAATTTTCGACCCTAAGTCATTCGTGGCACATGTGGTACACTGGTCACGGGTTCCACGGAAATGGTCCAAAATTAGCCAAAAACAGCCTTTACCGGCTTATATCTCGCGATAGGAAACTCGGATCGGCAAAAACTCACTTCCATCGTGTAGAGCGTGGTCGAATTGACCTAGAAACATGTTCAAATTGCCGAAAATTTTTTTTAATGGAACCCATATAATGGCACATGCCAGTTTTAGGGTCCCAAATACCGTAATTTTCAGTCGTCTGCAGGGCACGTGCCTGGAAACATTTTTTCGGTAAATTCCACAACATCCTAGTTGCAAACCACCAACTGGACCCAACTAGCTTGAATTTTCTACCCTAAGTCATTCGTGGCACATGTGGTACACTGGTCACGGGTTCCACGAAAATGGTCCAAAATTAGCCAAAAACAGCCTTTACCGGCTTATATCTCGCGATAGGAAACTCGGATCGGCAAAAACTCACTTCCATCGTGTAGAGCGTGGTCGAATTGACCTAGAAACATGTTCAAATTGCCGAAAAGTTTTTTTAATGGAACCCATATAATGGCACATGCCAGTTTTAGGGTCCCAAATACCGTAATTTTCAGTCGTCTGCAGGGCACGTGCCTGGAAACATTTTTTCGGTAAATTCCACAACATCCTAGTTGCAAACCACCAACTGGACCCAACTAGCTTGAATTTTCGACCCTAAGTCATTCGTGGCACATGTGGTACACTGGTCACGGGTTCCACGGAAATGGTCCAAAAATAGCCAAAAACAGCCTTTACCGGCTTATATCTCGCGATAGGAAACTCGGATCGGCAAAAACTCACTTCCATCGTGTAGAGCGTGGTCAAATTGACCTAGAAACATGTTCAAATTGCCGAAAAGTTTTTTTAATGGAACCCATATAATGGCACATGCCATTTTTAGGGTCCCAAATACCGTAATTTTCAGTCGTCTGCAGGGCACGTGCCTGGAAACATTTTTTCGGTAAACTCTACAACATCCTAGTTGCAAACCACCAACTGGACTTAACTAGCTTGAATTTTCGACCCTAAGTCATTCGTGGCACATGTGGTACACTGGTCACGGGTTCCACGGAAATGGTCCAAAATTAGCCAAAAACAGCCTTTACCGGCTTATATCTCGCGATAGGAAACTCGGATCGGCAAAAACTCACTTCCATCGTGTAGAGCGTGGTCGAATTGACCTAGAAACATGTTCAAATTGCCGAAAATTTTTTTTAATGGAACCCATATAATGGCACATGCCAGTTTTAGGGTCCCAAATACCGTAATTTTCAGTCGTCTGCAGGGCACGTGCCTGGAAACATTTTTTCGGTAAATTCCACAACATCCTAGTTGCAAACCACCAACTGGACCCAACTAGCTTGAATTTTCTACCCTAAGTCATTCGTGGCACATGTGGTACACTGGTCACGGGTTCCACGGAAATGGTCCAAAATTAGCCAAAAACAGCCTTTATCGGCTTATATCTCGCGATAGGAAACTCGGATCGGCAAAAACTCACTTCCATCGTGTAGAGCGTGGTCGAGTTGACCTAGAAACATGTTCAAATTGCCGAAAAGTTTTTTTAATGGAACCCATATAATGGCACATGCCAGTTTTAGGGTCCCAAATACCGTAATTTTCAGTCGTCTGCAGGGCACGTGCCTGGAAACATTTTTTCGGTAAATTCCACAACATCCTAGTTGCAAACCACCAACTGGACCCAACTAGCTTGAATTTTCGACCCTAAGTCATTCGTGGCACATGTGGTACACTGGTCACGGGTTCCACGGAAATGGTCCAAAATTAGCCAAAAACAGCCTTTACCGGCTTATATCTCGCGATAGGAAACTCGGATCGGCAAAAACTCACTTCCATCGTGTAGAGCGTGGTCGAATTGACCTAGAAACATGTTCAATTTGCCGAAAAGTTTTTTTAATGGAACCCATATAATGGCACATGCCAGTTTTAGGGTCCCAAATACCGTAATTTTCAGTCGTCTGCAGGGCACGTGCCTGGAAACATTTTTTCGGTAAATTCCACAACATCCTAGTTGCAAACCACCAACTGGACCCAACTAGCTTGAATTTTCGACCCTAAGTCATTCGTGGCACATGTGGTACACTGGTCACGGGTTCCACGGAAATGGTCCGAAATTAGCCAAAAACAGCCTTTACCGGCTTATATCTCGTGATAGGAAACTCGGATCGGCAAAAACTCACTTCCATCGTGTAGAGCGTGGTTGAATTGACCTAGAAACATGTTCAAATTGCCGAAAAGTTTTTTTAATGGAACCCATATAATGGCACATGCCAGTTTTAGGGTCCCAAATACCGTAATTTTCAGTCGTCTGCAGGGTACGTGCCTGGAAACATTTTTTCGGTAAATTCCACAACATCCTAGTTGCAAACCACCAACTGGACCCAACTAGCTTGAATTTTCGACCCTAAGTCATTCGTGGCACATGTGGTACACTGGTCACGGGTTCCACGGAAATGGTCCAAAATTAGCCAAAAACAGCCTTTACCGGCTTATATCTCGCGATAGGAAACTCGGATCGGCAAAAACTCACTTCCATCGTGTAGAGCGTGGTCGAATTGACCTAGAAACATGTTCAAATTGCCGAAAAGTTTTTTTAATGGAACCCATATAATGGCACATGCCAGTTTTAGGGTCCCAAATACCGTAATTTTCAGTCGTCTGCAGGGCACGTGCCTGGAAACATTTTTTCGGTAAATTCCACAACATCCTAGTTGCAAACCACCAACTGGACCCAACTAGCTTGAATTTTCGACCCTAAGTCATTCGTGGCACATCTGGTACACTGGTCACGGGTTCCACGGAAATGGTCCAAAATTAGCCAAAAACAGCCTTTACCGGCTTATATCTCGCGATAGGAAACTCGGATCGGCAAAAACTCACTCCCATCGTGTAGAGCGTGGTCGAATCGACCTAAAAACATGTTCAAATTGCCGAAAAGTTTTTTTAATGGAACCCATATAATGGCACATGCCAGTTTTAGGGTCCCAAATACCGTAATTTTCAGTCGTCTGCAGGGCACGTGCCTGGAAACATTTTTCGGTAAACTCTACAACATCCTAGTTGCAAACCACCAACTGGACTTAACTAGCTTGAATTTTCGACCCTAAGTCATTCGTGGCACATGTGGTACACTGGTCACGGGTTCCACGGAAATGGTCCAAAATTAGCCAAAAACAGCCTTTACCGGCTTATATCTCGCGATAGGAAACTCGGATCGGCCAAAACTCACTTCCATCGTGTAGAGCGTGGTCGAATTGACCTAGAAACATGTTCAAATTGCCGAAAAGTTTTTTTAATGGAACCCATATAATGGCACATGCCAGTTTTAGGGTCCCAAATACCGTAATTTTCAGTCGTCTGCAGGGCACGTGCCTGGAAACATTTTTTCGGTAAATTCCACAACATCCTAGTTGCAAACCACCAACTGGACCCAACTAGCTTGAATTTTCGACCCTAAGTCATTCGTGGCACATGTGATACACTGGTCACGGGTTCCACGGAAATGGTCCAAAATTAGCCAAAAACAGCCTTTACCGGCTTATATCTCGCGATAGGAAACTCGGATCGGCAAAAACTCACTTCCATCGTGTAGAGCGTGGTCGAATTGACCTAGAAACATGTTCAAATTGCCGAAAAGTTTTTTTAATGGAACCCATATAATGGCACATGCCAGTTTTAGGGTCCCAAATACCGTAATTTTCAGTCGTCTGCAGGGCACGTGCCTGGAAACATTTTTTCGGTAAACTCTACAACATCCTAGTTGCAAACCACCAACTGGACCCAACTAGCTTGAATTTTCGACCCTAAGTCATTCGTGGCACATGTGGTACACTGGTCACGGGTTCCACGGAAATGGTCCAAAATTAGCCAAAAACAGCCTTTACCGGCTTATATCTCGCGATAGGAAACTCGGATCGGCAAAAACTCACTTCCATCGTGTAGAGCGTGGTCGAATTGACCTAGAAACATGTTCAAATTGCCGAAAAGTTTTTTTAATGGAACCCATATAATGGCACATGCCAGTTTTAGGGTCCCAAATACCGTAATTTTCAGTCGTCTGCAGGGCACGTGCCTGGAAACATTTTTTCGGTAAATTCCACAACATCCTAGTTGCAAACCACCAACTGGACCCAACTAGCTTGAATTTTCGACCCTAAGTCATTCGTGGCACATCTGGTACACTGGTCACGGGTTCCACGGAAATGGTCCAAAATTAGCCAAAAACAGCCTTTACCGGCTTATATCTCGCGATAGGAAACTCGGATCGGCAAAAACTCACTCCCATCGTGTAGAGCGTGGTCGAATCGACCTAGAAACATGTTCAAATTGCCGAAAAGTTTTTTTAATGGAACCCATATAATGGCACATGCCAGTTTTAGGGTCCCAAATACCGTAATTTTCAGTCGTCTGCAGGGCACGTGCCTGGAAACATTTTTTCGGTAAACTCTACAACATCCTAGTTGCAAACCACCAACTGGACTTAACTAGCTTGAATTTTCGACCCTAAGTCATTCGTGGCACATGTGGTACACTGGTCACGGGTTCCACGGAAATGGTCCAAAATTAGCCAAAAACAGCCTTTACCGGCTTATATCTCGCGATAGGAAACTCGGATCGGCAAAAACTCACTTCCATCGTGTAGAGCGTGGTCGAATTGACCTAGAAACATGTTCAAATTGCCGAAAAGTTTTTTTAATGGAACCCATATAATGGCACATGCCAGTTTTAGGGTCCCAAATACCGTAATTTTCAGTCGTCTGCAGGGCACGTGCCTGGAAACATTTTTTCGGTAAATTCCACAACATCCTAGTTGCAAACCACCAACTGGACCCAACTAGCTTGAATTTTCGACCCTAAGTCATTCGTGGCACATGTGATACACTGGTCACGGGTTCCACGGAAATGGTCCAAAATTAGCCAAAAACAGCCTTTACCGGCTTATATCTCGCGATAGGAAACTCGGATCGGCAAAAACTCACTTCCATCGTGTAGAGCGTGGTCGAATTGACCTAGAAACATGTTCAAATTGCCGAAAAGTTTTTTTAATGGAACCCATATAATGGCACATGCCAGTTTTAGGGTCCCAAATACCGTAATTTTCAGTCGTCTGCAGGGCACGTGCCTGGAAACATTTTTTCGGTAAATTCCACAACATCCTAGTTGCAAACCACCAACTGGACCCAACTAGCTTGAATTTTCGACCCTAAGTCATTCGTGGCACATGTGGTACACTGGTCACGGGTTCCACGGAAATGGTCCAAAATTAGCCAAAAACAGCCTTTACCGGCTTATATCTCGCGATAGGAAACTCGGATCGGCAAAAACTCACTCCCATCGTGTAGAGCGTGGTCGAATTGACCTAGAAACATGTTCAAATTGCCGAAAAGTTTTTTTAATGGAACCCATATAATGGCACATGCCAGTTTTAGGGTCCCAAATACCGTAATTTTCAGTCGTCTGCAGGGCACGTGCCTGGAAACATTTTTTCGGTAAATTCCACAACATCCTAGTTGCAAACCACCAACTGGACCCAACTAGCTTGAATTTTCGACCCTAAGTCATTCGTGGCACATGTGGTACACTGGTCACGGGTTCCACGGAAATGGTCCAAAATTAGCCAAAAACAGCCTTTACCGGCTTATATCTCGCGATAGGAAACTCGGATCGGCAAAAACTCACTCCCATCGTGTAGAGCGTGGTCGAATTGACCTAGAAACATGTTCAAATTGCCGAAAAGTTTTTTTAATGGAACCCATATAATGGCACATGCCAGTTTTAGGGTCCCAAATACCGTAATTTTCAGTCGTCTGCAGGGCACGTGCCTGGAAACATTTTTTCGGTAAACTCTACAACATCCTAGTTGCAAACCACCAACTGGACCCAACTAGCTTGAATTTTCGACCCTAAGTCATTCGTGGCACATGTGGTACACTGGTCACGGGTTCCACGGAAATGGTCCAAAATTAGCCAAAAACAGCCTTTACCGGCTTATATCTCGCGATAGGAAACTCGGATCGGCAAAAACTCACTTCCATCGTGTAGAGCGTGGTTGAATTGACCTAGAAACATGTTCAAATTGCCGAAAAGTTTTTTAATGGAACCCATATAATGGCACATGCCAGTTTTAGGGTCCCAAATACCGTAATTTTCAGTCGTCTGCAGGGCACGTGCCTGGAAACATTTTTTCGGTAAATTCCACAACATCCTAGTTGCAAACCACCAACTGGACCCAACTAGCTTGAATTTTCGACCCTAAGTCATTCGTGGCACATCTGGTACACTGGTCACGGGTTCCACGGAAATGGTCCAAAATTAGCCAAAAACAGCCTTTACCGGCTTATATCTCGCGATAGGAAACTCGGATCGGCAAAAACTCACTTCCATCGTGTAGAGCGTGGTCGAATTGACCTAGAAACATGTTCAAATTGCCGAAAAGTTTTTTTAATGGAACCCATATAATGGCACATGCCAGTTTTAGGGTCCCAAATACCGTAATTTTCAGTCGTCTGCAGGGCACGTGCCTGGAAACATTTTTTCGGTAAAGTCCACAACATCCTAGTTGCAAACCACCAACTGGACCCAACTAGCTTGAATTTTCGACCCTAAGTCATTCGTGGCACATGTGGTACACTGGTCACGGGTTCCACGGAAATGGTCCAAAATTAGCCAAAAACAGCCTTTACCGGCTTATATCTCGCGATAGGAAACTCGGATCGGCAAAAACTCACTTCCATCGTGTAGAGCGTGGTCGAATTGACCTAGAAACATGTTCAAATTGCCGAAAAGTTTTTTTAATGGAACCCATATAATGGCACATGCCAGTTTTAGGGTCCCAAATACCGTAATTTTCAGTCGTCTGCAGGGCACGTGCCTGGAAACATTTTCTCGGTAAATTCCACAACATCCTAGTTGCAAACCACCAACTGGACCCAACTAGCTTGAATTTTCGACCCTAAGTCATTCGTGGCACATGTGGTACACTGGTCACGAGTTCCACGGAAATGGTCCAAAATTAGCCAAAAACAGCCTTTACCGGCTTATATCTCGCGATAGGAAACTCGGATCGGCAAAAACTCACTTCCATCGTGTAGAGCGTGGTCGAATTGACCTAGAAACATGTTCAAATTGCCGAAAAGTTTTTTTAATGGAACCCATATAATGGCACATGCCAGTTTTAGGGTCCCAAATACCGTAATTTTCAGTCGTCTGCAGGGCACGTGCCTGGAAACATTTTTTCGGTAAATTCCACAACATCCTAGTTGCAAACCACCAACTGGACCCAACTAGCTTGAATTTTCGACCCTAAGTCATTCGTGGCACATGTGGTACACTGGTCACGGGTTCCACGGAAATGGTCCAAAATTAGCCAAAAACAGCCTTTACCGGCTTATATCTCGCGATAGGAAACTCGGATCGGCAAAAACTCACTTCCATCGTGTAGAGCGTGGTCGAATTGACCTAGAAACATGTTCAAATTGCCGAAAAGTTTTTTTAATGGAACCCATATAATGGCACATGCCAGTTTTAGGGTCCCAAATACCGTAATTTTCAGTCGTCTGCAGGGCACGTGCCTGGAAACATTTTTTCGGTAAATTCCACAACATCCTAGTTGCAAACCACCAACTGGACCCAACTAGCTTGAATTTTCGACCCTAAGTCATTCGTGGCACATGTGGTACACTGGTCACGGGTTCCACGGAAATGGTCCAAAATTAGCCAAAAACAGCCTTTACCGGCTTATATCTCGCGATAGGAAACTCGGATCGGCAAAAACTCACTCCCATCGTGTAGAGCGTGGTCGAATTGACCTAGAAACATGTTCAAATTGCCGAAAAGTGTTTTTAATGGAACCCATATAATGGCACATGCCAGTTTTAGGGTCCCAAATACCGTAATTTTCAGTCGTCTGCAGGGCACGTGCCTGGAAACATTTTTTCGGTAAACTCTACAACATCCTAGTTGCAAACCACCAACTGGACCCAACTAGCTTGAATTTTCGACCCTAAGTCATTCGTGGCACATGTGGTACACTGGTCACGGGTTCCACGGAAATGGTCCAAAATTAGCCAAAAACAGCCTTTACCGGCTTATATCTCGCGATAGGAAACTCGGATCGGCAAAAACTCACTCCCATCGTGTAGAGCGTGGTCGAATTGACCTAGAAACATGTTCAAATTGCCGAAAAGTTTATTTAATGGAACCCATATAATGGCACATGCCAGTTTTAGGGTCCCAAATACCGTAATTTTCAGTCGTCTGCAGGGCACGTGCCTGGAAACATTTTTTCGGTAAATTCCACAACATCCTAGTTGCAAACCACCAACTGGACCCAACTAGCTTGAATTTTCGACCCTAAGTCATTCGTGGCACATGTGGTACACTGGTCACGGGTTCCACGGAAATGGTCCAAAATTAGCCAAAAACAGCCTTTACCGGCTTATATCTCGCGATAGGAAACTCGGATCGGCAAAAACTCACTTCCATCGTGTAGAGCGTGGTTGAATTGACCTAGAAACATGTTCAAATTGCCGAAAAGTTTTTTTAATGGAACCCATATAATGGCACATGCCAGTTTTAGGGTCCCAAATACCGTAATTTTCAGTCGTCTGCAGGGCACGTGCCTGGAAACATTTTTTTCGGTAAATTCCACAACATCCTAGTTGCAAACCACCAACTGGACCCAACTAGCTTGAATTTTCGACCCTAAGTCATTCGTGGCACATGTGGTACACTGGTCACGGGTTCCACGGAAATGGTCCAAAATTAGCCAAAAACAGCCTTTACCGGCTTATATCTCGCGATAGGAAACTCGGATCGGCAAAAACTCACTTCCATCGTGTAGAGCGTGGTTGAATTGACCTAGAAACATGTTCAAATTGCCGAAAAGTTTTTTTAATGGAACCCGTATAATGGCACATGCCAGTTTTAGGGTCCCAAATACCGTAATTTTCAGTCGTCTGCAGGGCACGTGCCTGGAAACATTTTTTCGGTAAATTCCACAACATCCTAGTTGCAAACCACCAACTGGACCCAACTAGCTTGAATTTTCGACCCTAAGTCATTCGTGGCACATGTGGTACACTGGTCACGGGTTCCACGGAAATGGTCCAAAATTCGCCAAAAACAGCCTTTACCGGCTTATATCTCGCGATAGGAAACTCGGATCGGCAAAAACTCACTTCCATCGTGTAGAGCGTGGTCGAATTGACCTAGAAACATGTTCAAATTGCCGAAAAGTTTTTTTAATGGAACCCATATAATGGCACATGCCAGTTTTAGGGTCCCAAATACCGTAATTTTCAGTCGTCTGCAGGGCACGTGCCTGGAAACATTTTTTCGGTAAATTCCACAACATCCTAGTTGCAAACCACCAACTGGACCCAACTAGCTTGAATTTTCGACCCTAAGTCATTCGTGGCACATGTGGTACACTGGTCACGGGTTCCACGGAAATGGTCCAAAATTAGCCAAAAACAGCCTTTACCGGCTTATATCTCGCGATAGGAAACTCGGATCGGCAAAAACTCACTTCCATCGTGTAGAGCGTGGTCGAATTGACCTAGAAACATGTTCAAATTGCCGAAAAGTTTTTTTAATGGAACCCATATAATGGCACATGCCAGTTTTAGGGTCCCAAATACCGTAATTTTCAGTCGTCTGCAGGGCACGTGCCTGGAAACATTTTTTCGGTAAATTCCACAACATCCTAGTTGCAAATCACCAACTGGACCCAACTAGCTTGAATTTTCGACCCTAAGTCATTCGTGGCACATGTGGTACACTGGTCACGGGTTCAACGGAAATGGTCCAAAATTAGCCAAAAACAGCCTTTACCGGCTTATATCTCGCGATAGGAAACTCGGATCGGCAAAAACTCACTCCCATCGTGTAGAGCGTGGTCGAATCGACCTAGAAACATGTTCAAATTGCCGAAAAGTTTTTTTAATGGAACCCATATAATGGCACATGCCAGTTTTAGGGTCCCAAATACCGTAATTTTCAGTCGTCTGCAGGGCACGTGCCTGGAAACATTTTTTCGGTAAACTCTACAACATCCTAGTTGCAAACCACCAACTGGACCCAACTAGCTTGAATTTTCGACCCTAAGTCATTCGTGGCACATGTGGTACACTGGTCACGGGTTCCACGGAAATGGTCCAAAATTAGCCAAAAACAGCCTTTACCGGCTTATATCTCGCGATAGGAAACTCGGATCGGCAAAAACTCACTTCCATCGTGTAGAGCGTGGTCGAATTGACCTAGAAACATGTTCAAATTGCCGAAAAGTTTTTTTAATGGAACCCATATAATGGCACATGCCAGTTTTAGGGTCCCAAATACCGTAATTTTCAGTCGTCTGCAGGGCACGTGCCTGGAAACATTTTTTCGGTAAATTCCACAACATCCTAGTTGCAAACCACCAACTGGACCCAACTAGCTTGAATTTTCGACCCTAAGTCATTCGTGGCACATGTGGTACACTGGTCACGGGTTCCACGGAAATGGTCCAAAATTAGCCAAAACAGCCTTTACCGGCTTATATCTCGCGATAGGAAACTCGGATCGGCAAAAACTCACTTCCATCGTGTAGAGCGTGGTCGAATTGACCTAGAAACATGTTCAAATTGCCGAAAAGTTTTTTTAATGGAACCCATATAATGGCACATGCCAGTTTTAGGGTCCCAAATACGGTAATTTTCAGTCGTCTGCAGGGCACGTGCCTGGAAACATTTTTTCGGTAAATTCCACAACATCCTAGTTGCAAACCACCAACTGGACCCAACTAGCTTGAATTTTCGACCCTAAGTCATTCGTGGCACATGTGGTACACTGGTCACGGGTTCCACGGAAATGGTCCAAAATTAGCCAAAAACAGCCTTTACCGGCTTATATCTCGCGATAGGAAACTCGGATCGGCAAAAACTCACTTCCATCGTGTAGAGCGTGGTCGAATTGACCTAGAAACATGTTCAAATTGCCGAAAAGTTTTTTTAATGGAACCCATATAATGGCACATGCCAGTTTTAGGGTCCCAAATACCGTAATTTTCAGTCGTCTGCAGGGCACGTGCCTGGAAACATTTTTTCGGTAAATTCCACAACATCCTAGTTGCAAACCACCAACTGGACCCAACTAGCTTGAATTTTCGACCCTAAGTCATTCGTGGCACATTTGGTACACTGGTCACGGGTTCCACGAAAATGGTCCAAAATTAGCCAAAAACAGCATTTACCGGCTTATATCTCGCGATAGGAAACTCGGATCGGCAAAAACTCACTTCCATCGTGTAGAGCGTGGTTGAATTGACCTAGAAACATGTTCAAATTGCCGAAAAGTTTATTTAATGGAACCCATATAATGGCACATGCCAGTTTTAGGGTCCCAAATACCGTAATTTTCAGTCGTCTGCAGGGCACGTGCCTGGAAACATTTTTTCGGTAAATTCCACAACATCCTAGTTGCAAACCACCAACTGGACCCAACTAGCTTGAATTTTCGACCCTAAGTCATTCGTGGCACATGTGGTACACTGGTCACGGGTTCCACGGAAATGGTCCAAAATTAGCCAAAAACAGCCTTTACCGGCTTATATCTCGTGATAGGAAACTCGGATCGGCAAAAACTCACTTCCATCGTGTAGAGCGTGGTCGAATTGACCTAGAAACATGTTCAAATTGCCGAAAAGTTTTTTTAATGGAACCCATATAATGGCACATGCCAGTTTTAGGGTCCCAAATACCGTAATTTACAGTCGTCTGCAGGGCACGTGCCTGGAAACATTTTTTCGGTAAATTCCACAACATCCTAGTTGCAAACCACCAACTGGACCCAACTAGCTTGAATTTTCGACCCTAAGTCATTCGTGGCACATGTGGTACACTGGTCACGGGTTCCACGAAAATGGTCCAAAATTAGCCAAAAACAGCCTTTACCGGCTTATATCTCGCGATAGGAAACTCGGATCGGCAAAAACTCACTTCCATCGTGTAGAGCGTGGTTGAATTGACCTAAAAACATGTTCAAATTGCCGAAAAGTTTATTTAATGGAACCCATATAATGGCACATGCCAGTTTTAGGGTCCCAAATACCGTAATTTTCAGTCGTCTGCAGGGCACGTGCCTGGAAACATTTTTTCGGTAAATTCCACAACATCCTAGTTGCAAACCACCAACTGGACCCAACTAGCTTGAATTTTCGACCCTAAGTCATTCGTGGCACATGTGGTACACTGGTCACGGGTAGGAAACTCGGATCGGCAAAAACTCACTTCCATCGTGTAGAGCGTGGTTGAATTGACCTAGAAACATGTTCAAATTGCCGAAAAGTTTTTTTAATGGAACCCATATAATGGCACATGCCAGTTTTAGGGTCCCAAATACCGTAATTTTCAGTCGTCTGCAGGGCACGTGCCTGGAAACATTTTTTTCGGTAAATTCCACAACATCCTAGTTGCAAACCACCAACTGGACCCAACTAGCTTGAATTTTCGACCCTAAGTCATTCGTGGCACATGTGGTACACTGGTCACGGGTTCCACGGAAATGGTCCAAAATTAGCCAAAAACAGCCTTTACCGGCTTATATCTCGCGATAGGAAACTCGGATCGGCAAAAACTCACTTCCATCGTGTAGAGCGTGGTTGAATTGACCTAGAAACATGTTCAAATTGCCGAAAAGTTTTTTTAATGGAACCCGTATAATGGCACATGCCAGTTTTAGGGTCCCAAATACCGTAATTTTCAGTCGTCTGCAGGGCACGTGCCTGGAAACATTTTTTCGGTAAATTCCACAACATCCTAGTTGCAAACCACCAACTGGACCCAACTAGCTTGAATTTTCGACCCTAAGTCATTCGTGGCACATGTGGTACACTGGTCACGGGTTCCACGGAAATGGTTCAAAATTAGCCAAAAACAGCCTTTACCGGCTTATATCTCGTGATAGGAAACTCGGATCGGCAAAAACTCACTTCCATCGTGTAGAGCGTGGTCGAATTGACCTAGAAACATGTTCAAATTGCCGAAAAGTTTTTTTAATGGAACCCATATAATGGCACATGCCAGTTTTAGGGTCCCAAATACCGTAATTTTCAGTCGTCTGCAGGGCACGTGCCTGGAAACATTTTTTCGGTAAATTCCACAACATCCTAGTTGCAAACCACCAACTGGACCCAACTAGCTTGAATTTTCGACCCTAAGTCATTCGTGGCACATGTGGTACACTGGTTACGGGTTCCACGAAAATGGTCCAAAATTAGCCAAAAACAGCCTTTACCGGCTTATATCTCGCGATAGGAAACTCGGATCGGCAAAAACTCACTCCCATCGTGTAGAGCGTGGTCGAATTGACCTAGAAACATGTTCAAATTGCCGAAAAGTGTTTTTAATGGAACCCATATAATGGCACATGCCAGTTTTAGGGTCCCAAATACCGTAATTTTCAGTCGTCTGCAGGGCACGTGCCTGGAAACATTTTTTCGGTAAACTCTACAACATCCTAGTTGCAAACCACCAACTGGACCCAACTAGCTTGAATTTTCGACCCTAAGTCATTCGTGGCACATGTGGTACACTGGTCACGGGTTCCACGGAAATGGTCCAAAATTAGCCAAAAACAGCCTTTACCGGCTTATATCTCGCGATAGGAAACTCGGATCGGCAAAAACTCACTCCCATCGTGTAGAGCGTGGTCGAATTGACCTAGAAACATGTTCAAATTGCCGAAAAGTTTTTTTAATGGAACCCATATAATGGCACATGCCAGTTTTAGGGTCCCAAATACCGTAATTTTCAGTCGTCTGCAGGGCACGTGCCTGGAAACATTTTTTTCGGTAAATTCCACAACATCCTAGTTGCAAACCACCAACTGGACCCAACTAGCTTGAATTTTCGACTCTAAGTCATTCGTGGCACATGTGGTACACTGGTCACGGGTTCCACGGAAATGGTCCAAAATTAGCCAAAAACAGCCTTTACCGGCTTATATCTCGCGATAGGAAACTCGGATCGGCAAAAACTCACTTCCATCGTGTAGAGCGTGGTTGAATTGACCTAGAAACATGTTCAAATTGCCGAAAAGTTTTTTTAATGGAACCCATATAATGGCACATGCCAGTTTTAGGGTCCCAAATACCGTAATTTTCAGTCGTCTGCAGGGCACGTGCCTGGAAACATTTTTTCGGTAAATTCCACAACATCCTAGTTGCAAACCACCAACTGGACCCAACTAGCTTGAATTTTCGACCCTAAGTCATTCGTGGCACATGTGGTACACTGGTCACGGGTTCCACGGAAATGGTCCAAAATTCGCCAAAAACAGCCTTTACCGGCTTATATCTCGCGATAGGAAACTCGGATCGGCAAAAACTCACTTCCATCGTGTAGAGCGTGGTCGAATTGACCTAGAAACATGTTCAAATTGCCGAAAAGTTTTTTTAATGGAACCCATATAATGGCACATGTCAGTTTTAGGGTCCCAAATACCGTAATTTTCAGTCGTCTGCAGGGCACGTGCCTGGAAACATTTTTTCGGTAAATTCCACAACATCCTAGTTGCAAACCACCAACTGGACCCAACTAGCTTGAATTTTCGACCCTAAGTCATTCGTGGCACATGTGGTACACTGGTCACGGGTTCCACGGAAATGGTCCAAAATTAGCCAAAAACAGCCTTTACCGGCTTATATCTCGCGATAGGAAACTCGGATCGGCAAAAACTCACTTCCATCGTGTAGAGCGTGGTCGAATTGACCTAGAAACATGTTCAAATTGCCGAAAAGTTTTTTTAATGGAACCCATATAATGGCACATGCCAGTTTTAGGGTCCCAAATACCGTAATTTTCAGTCGTCTGCAGGGCACGTGCCTGGAAACATTTTTTCGGTAAACTCTACAACATCCTAGTTGCAAACCACAAACTGGACCCAACTAGCTTGAATTTTCGACCCTAAGTCATTCGTGGCACATGTGGTACACTGGTCACGGGTTCCACGGAAATGGTCCAAAATTAGCCAAAAACAGCCTTTACCGGCTTATATCTCGCGATAGGAAACTCGGATCGGCAAAAACTCACTTCCATCGTGTAGAGCGTGGTCGAATTGACCTAGAAACAAGTTCAAATTGCCGAAAAGTTTTTTTAATGGAACCCATATAATGGCACATGCCAGTTTTAGGGTCCCAAATACCGTAATTTTCAGTCGTCTGCAGGGCACGTGCCTGGAAACATTTTTTTCGGTAAATTCCACAACATCCTAGTTGCAAACCACCAACTGGACCCAACTAGCTTGAATTTTCGACTCTAAGTCATTCGTGGCACATGTGGTACACTGGTCACGGGTTCCACGGAAATGGTCCAAAATTAGCCAAAAACAGCCTTTACCGGCTTATATCTCGCGATAGGAAACTCGGATCGGCAAAAACTCACTTCCATCGTGTAGAGCGTGGTTGAATTGACCTAGAAACATGTTCAAATTGCCGAAAAGTTTTTTTAATGGAACCCATATAATGGCACATGCCAGTTTTAGGGTCCCAAATACCGTAATTTTCAGTCGTCTGCAGGGCACGTGCCTGGAAACATTTTTTCGGTAAATTCCACAACATCCTAGTTGCAAACCACCAACTGGACCCAACTAGCTTGAATTTTCGACCCTAAGTCATTCGTGGCACATGTGGTACACTGGTCACGGGTTCCACGGAAATGGTCCAAAATTCGCCAAAAACAGCCTTTACCGGCTTATATCTCGCGATAGGAAACTCGGATCGGCAAAAACTCACTTCCATCGTGTAGAGCGTGGTTGAATTGACCTAGAAACATGTTCAAATTGCCGAAAAGTTTTTTTAATGGAACCCATATAATGGCACATGTCAGTTTTAGGGTCCCAAATACCGTAATTTTCAGTCGTCTGCAGGGCACGTGCCTGGAAACATTTTTTCGGTAAATTCCACAACATCCTAGTTGCAAACCACCAACTGGACCCAACTAGCTTGAATTTTCGACCCTAAGTCATTCGTGGCACATGTGGTACACTGGTCACGGGTTCCACGGAAATGGTCCAAAATTCGCCAAAAACAGCCTTTACCGGCTTATATCTCGCGATAGGAAACTCGGATCGGCAAAAACTCACTTCCATCGTGTAGAGCGTGGTCGAATTGACCTAGAAACATGTTCAAATTGCCGAAAAGTTTTTTTAATGGAACCCATATAATGGCACATGTCAGTTTTAGGGTCCCAAATACCGTAATTTTCAGTCGTCTGCAGGGCACGTGCCTGGAAACATTTTTTCGGTAAATTCCACAACATCCTAGTTGCAAACCACCAACTGGACCCAACTAGCTTGAATTTTCGACCCTAAGTCATTCGTGGCACATGTGGTACACTGGTCACGGGTTCCACGGAAATGGTCCAAAATTAGCCAAAAACAGCCTTTACCGGCTTATATCTCGCGATAGGAAACTCGGATCGGCAAAAACTCACTTCCATCGTGTAGAGCGTGGTCGAATTGACCTAGAAACATGTTCAAATTGCCGAAAAGTTTTTTTAATGGAACCCATATAATGGCACATGCCAGTTTTAGGGTCCCAAATACCGTAATTTTCAGTCGTCTGCAGGGCACGTGCCAGGAAACATTTTTTCGGTAAACTCTACAACATCCTAGTTGCAAACCACAAACTGGACCCAACTAGCTTGAATTTTCGACCCTAAGTCATTCGTGGCACATGTGGTACACTGGTCACGGGTTCCACGGAAATGGTCCAAAATTAGCCAAAAACAGCCTTTACCGGCTTATATCTCGCGATAGGAAACTCGGATCGGCAAAAACTCACTTCCATCGTGTAGAGCGTGGTCGAATTGACCTAGAAACAAGTTCAAATTGCCGAAAAGTTTTTTTAATGGAACCCATATAATGGCACATGCCAGTTTTAGGGTCCCAAATACCGTAATTTTCAGTCGTCTGCAGGGCACGTGCCTGGAAACATTTTTTTCGGTAAATTCCACAACATCCTAGTTGCAAACCACCAACTGGACCCAACTAGCTTGAATTTTCGACTCTAAGTCATTCGTGGCACATGTGGTACACTGGTCACGGGTTCCACGGAAATGGTCCAAAATTAGCCAAAAACAGCCTTTACCGGCTTATATCTCGCGATAGGAAACTCGGATCGGCAAAAACTCACTTCCATCGTGTAGAGCGTGGTTGAATTGACCTAGAAACATGTTCAAATTGCCGAAAAGTTTTTTTAATGGAACCCATATAATGGCACATGCCAGTTTTAGGGTCCCAAATACCGTAATTTTCAGTCGTCTGCAGGGCACGTGCCTGGAAACATTTTTTCGGTAAATTCCACAACATCCTAGTTGCAAACCACCAACTGGACCCAACTAGCTTGAATTTTCGACCCTAAGTCATTCGTGGCACATGTGGTACACTGGTCACGGGTTCCACGGAAATGGTCCAAAATTCGCCAAAAACAGCCTTTACCGGCTTATATCTCGCGATAGGAAACTCGGATCGGCAAAAACTCACTTCCATCGTGTAGAGCGTGGTCGAATTGACCTAGAAACATGTTCAAATTGCCGAAAAGTTTTTTTAATGGAACCCATATAATGGCACATGTCAGTTTTAGGGTCCCAAATACCGTAATTTTCAGTCGTCTGCAGGGCACGTGCCTGGAAACATTTTTTCGGTAAATTCCACAACATCCTAGTTGCAAACCACCAACTGGACCCAACTAGCTTGAATTTTCGACCCTAAGTCATTCGTGGCACATGTGATACACTGGTCACGGGTTCCACGGAAATGGTCCAAAATTAGCCAAAAACAGCCTTTACCGGCTTATATCTCGCGATAGGAAACTCGGATCGGCAAAAACTCACTTCCATCGTGTAGAGCGTGGTCGAATTGACCTAGAAACATGTTCAAATTGCCGAAAAGTTTTTTTAATGGAACCCATATAATGGCACATGCCAGTTTTAGGGTCCCAAATACCGTAATTTTCAGTCGTCTGCAGGGCACGTGCCTGGAAACATTTTTTCGGTAAATTCCACAACATCCTAGTTGCAAATCACCAACTGGACCCAACTAGCTTGAATTTTCGACCCTAAGTCATTCGTGGCACATGTGGTACACTGGTCACGGGTTCAACGGAAATGGTCCAAAATTAGCCAAAAACAGCCTTTACCGGCTTATATCTCGCGATAGGAAACTCGGATCGGCAAAAACTCACTCCCATCGTGTAGAGCGTGGTCGAATCGACCTAGAAACATGTTCAAATTGCCGAAAAGTTTTTTTAATGGAACCCATATAATGGCACATGCCAGTTTTAGGGTCCCAAATACCGTAATTTTCAGTCGTCTGCAGGGCACGTGCCTGGAAACATTTTTTCGGTAAACTCTACAACATCCTAGTTGCAAACCACCAACTGGACCCAACTAGCTTGAATTTTCGACCCTAAGTCATTCGTGGCACATGTGGTACACTGGTCACGGGTTCCACGGAAATGGTCCAAAATTAGCCAAAAACAGCCTTTACCGGCTTATATCTCGCGATAGGAAACTCGGATCGGCAAAAACTCACTTCCATCGTGTAGAGCGTGGTCGAATTGACCTAGAAACATGTTCAAATTGCCGAAAAGTTTTTTTAATGGAACCCATATAATGGCGCATGCCAGTTTTAGGGTCCCAAATACCGTAATTTTCAGTCGTCTGCAGGGCACGTGCCTGGAAACATTTTTTCGGTAAATTCCACAACATCCTAGTTGCAAACCACCAACTGGACCCAACTAGCTTGAATTTTCGACCCTAAGTCATTCGTGGCACATGTGGTACACTGGTCACGGGTTCCACGGAAATGGTCCAAAATTAGCCAAAAACAGCCTTTACCGGCTTATATCTCGCGATAGGAAACTCGGATCGGCGAAAACTCACTTCCATCGTGTAGAGCGTGGTCGAATTGACCTAGAAACATGTTCAAATTGCCGAAAAGTTTTTTTAATGGAACCCATATAATGGCACATGCCAGTTTTAGGGTCCCAAATACGGTAATTTTCAGTCGTCTGCAGGGCACGTGCCTGGAAACATTTTTTCGGTAAATTCCACAACATCCTAGTTGCAAACCACCAACTGGACCCAACTAGCTTGAATTTTCGACCCTAAGTCATTCGTGGCACATGTGGTACACTGGTCACGGGTTCCACGGAAATGGTCCAAAATTAGCCAAAAACAGCCTTTACCGGCTTATATCTCGCGATAGGAAACTCGGATCGGCAAAAACTCACTTCCATCGTGTAGAGCGTGGTCGAATTGACCTAGAAACATGTTCAAATTGCCGAAAAGTTTTTTTAATGGAACCCATATAATGGCACATGCCAGTTTTAGGGTCCCAAATACCGTAATTTTCAGTCGTCTGCAGGGCACGTGCTCGGAAACATTTTTTCGGTAAATTCCACAACATCCTAGTTGCAAACCACCAACTGGACCCAACTAGCTTGAATTTTCGACCCTAAGTCATTCGTGGCACATGTGGTACACTGGTCACGGGTTCCACGAAAATGGTCCAAAATTAGCCAAAAACAGCCTTTACCGGCTTATATCTCGCGATAGGAAACTCGGATCGGCAAAAACTCACTTCCATCGTGTAGAGCGTGGTTGAATTGACCTAGAAACATGTTCAAATTGCCGAAAAGTTTATTTAATGGAACCCATATAATGGCACATGCCAGTTTTAGGGTCCCAAATACCGTAATTTTCAGTCGTCTGCAGGGCACGTGCCTGGAAACATTTTTTCGGTAAATTCCACAACATCCTAGTTGCAAACCACCGACTGGACCCAACTAGCTTGAATTTTCGACCCTAAGTCATTCGTGGCACATGTGGTACACTGGTCACGGGTTCCACGGAAATGGTCCAAAATTAGCCAAAAACAGCCTTTACCGGCTTATATCTCGCGATAGGAAACTCGGATCGGCAAAAACTCACTTCCATCGTGTAGAGCGTGGTTGAATTGACCTAGAAACATGTTCAAATTGCCGAAAAGTTTTTTTAATGGAACCCATATAATGGCACATGCCAGTTTTAGGGTCCCAAATACCGTAGTTTTCAGTCGTCTGCAGGGCACGTGCCTGGAAACATTTTTTTCGGTAAATTCCACAACATCCTAGTTGCAAACCACCAACTGGACCCAACTAGCTTGAATTTTCGACCCTAAGTCATTCGTGGCACATGTGGTACACTGGTCACGGGTTCCACGGAAATGGTCCAAAATTAGCCAAAAACAGCCTTTACCGGCTTATATCTCGCGATAGGAAACTCGGATCGGCAAAAACTCACTTCCATCGTGTAGAGCGTGGTTGAATTGACCTAGAAACATGTTCAAATTGCCGAAAAGTTTTTTTAATGGAACCCGTATAATGGCACATGCCAGTTTTAGGGTCCCAAATACCGTAATTTTCAGTCGTCTGCAGGGCACGTGCCTGGAAACATTTTTTCGGTAAATTCCACAACATCCTAGTTGCAAACCACCAACTGGACCCAACTAGCTTGAATTTTCGACCCTAAGTCATTCGTGGCACATGTGGTACACTGGTCACGGGTTCCACGGAAATGGTCCAAAATTAGCCAAAAACAGCCTTTACCGGCTTATATCTCGTGATAGGAAACTCGGATCGGCAAAAACTCACTTCCATCGTGTAGAGCGTGGTCGAATTGACCTAGAAACATGTTCAAATTGCCGAAAAGTTTTTTTAATGGAACCCATATAATGGCACATGCCAGTTTTAGGGTCCCAAATACCGTAATTTTCAGTCGTCTGCAGGGCACGTGCCTGGAAACATTTTTTCGGTAAATTCCACAACATCCTAGTTGCAAACCACCAACTGGACCCAACTAGCTTGAATTTTCGACCCTAAGTCATTCGTGGCACATGTGGTACACTGGTCACGGGTTCCACGAAAATGGTCCAAAATTAGCCAAAAACAGCCTTTACCGGCTTATATCTCGCGATAGGAAACTCGGATCGGCAAAAACTCACTCCCATCGTGTAGAGCGTGGTCGAATTGACCTAGAAACATGTTCAAATTGCCGAAAAGTTTTTTTAATGGAACCCATATAATGGCACATGCCAGTTTTAGGGTCCCAAATACCGTAATTTTCAGTCGTCTGCAGGGCACGTGCCTGGAAACATTTTTTCGGTAAATTCCACAACATCCTAGTTGCAAACCACCAACTGGACCCAACTAGCTTGAATTTTCGACCCTAAGTCATTCGTGGCACATGTGGTACACTGGTCACGGGTTCCACGGAAATGGTCCAAAATTAGCCAAAAACAGCCTTTACCGGCTTATATCTCGCGATAGGAAACTCGGATCGGCAAAAACTCACTTCCATCGTGTAGAGCGTGGTCGAATTGACCTAGAAACATGTTCAAATTGCCGAAAAGTTTTTTTAATGGAACCCATATAATGGCACATGCCAGTTTTAGGGTCCCAAATACCGTAATTTTCAGTCGTCTGCAGGGCACGTGCCTGGAAACATTTTTTCGGTAAATTCCACAACATCCTAGTTGCAAATCACCAACTGGACCCAACTAGCTTGAATTTTCGACCCTAAGTCATTCGTGGCACATGTGGTACACTGGTCACGGGTTCAACGGAAATGGTCCAAAATTAGCCAAAAACAGCCTTTACCGGCTTATATCTCGCGATAGGAAACTCGGATCGGCAAAAACTCACTCCCATCGTGTAGAGCGTGGTCGAATCGACCTAGAAACATGTTCAAATTGCCGAAAAGTTTTTTTAATGGAACCCATATAATGGCACATGCCAGTTTTAGGGTCCCAAATACCGTAATTTTCAGTCGTCTGCAGGGCACGTGCCTGGAAACATTTTTTGGTAAACTCTACAACATCCTAGTTGCAAACCACCAACTGGACCCAACTAGCTTGAATTTTCGACCCTAAGTCATTCGTGGCACATGTGGTACACTGGTCACGGGTTCCACGGAAATGGTCCAAAATCAGCCAAAAACAGCCTTTACCGGCTTATATCTCGCGATAGGAAACTCGGATCGGCAAAAACTCACTTCCATCGTGTAGAGCGTGGTCGAATTGACCTAGAAACATGTTCAAATTGCCGAAAATTTTTTTTAATGGAACCCATATAATGGCGCATGCCAGTTTTAGGGTCCCAAATACCGTAATTTTCAGCGTCTGCAGGGCACGTGCCTGGAAACATTTTTTCGGTAAATTCCACAACATCCTAGTTGCAAACCACCAACTGGACCCAACTAGCTTGAATTTTCGACCCTAAGTCATTCGTGGCACATGTGGTACACTGGTCACGGGTTCCACGGAAATGGTCCAAAATTAGCCAAAAACGGCCTTTACCGGCTTATATCTCGCGATAGGAAAACTCGGATCGGCAAAAACTCACTTCCATCGTGTATAGCGTGGTCGAATTGACCTAGAAACATGTTCAATTTGCCGAAAAGTTTTTTTAATGGAACCCATATAATGGCACATGCCAGTTTTAGGGTTCCAAATACCGTAATTTTCAGTCGTCTGCAGGGCACGTGCCTGGAAACATTTTTTCGGTAAATTCCACAACATCCTAGTTGCAAACCACCAACTGGACCCAACTAGCTTGAATTTTCGACCCTAAGTCATTCGTGGCACAATGTGGTACACTGGTCACGGGGTTCCACGGAAATGGTCCGAAATTAGCCAAAAACAGCCTTTACCGCTTATATCTCGTGATAGGAAACTCGGATCGGCAAAAACTCACTTCCATCGTGTAGAGCGTGGTTGAATTGACCTAGAAACATGTTCAAATTGCCGAAAAGTTTTTTTAATGGAACCCATATAATGGCACATGCCAGTTTTAGGGTCCCCAAATACCGTAATTTTCAGTCGTCTGCAGGGCACGTGCCTGGAAACATTTTTTCGGTAAATTCCACAACATCCTAGTTGCAAATCACCAACTGGACCCAACTAGCTTGAATTTTCGACCCTAAGTCATTCGTGGCACATGTGGTACACTGGTCACGGGTTCAACGGAAATGGTCAAAAATTAGCCAAAAACAGCCTTTACCGGCTTATATCTCGCGATAGGAAACTCGGATCGGCAAAAACTCACTCCCATCGTGTAGAGCGGTGGTCGAATCGACCTAGAAACATGTTCAAATTGCCGAAAAGTTTTTTAATGGAACCCATATAATGCACATGCCAGTTTTAGGGTCCCAAATACCGTAATTTTCAGTCGTCTGCAGGGCACGTGCCTGGAAACATTTTTTCGGTAAACTCTACAACATCCTAGTTGCAAACACCAAACTGGACCCAAACTAGCTTGAATTTTCGACCCTAAGTCATTCGTGGGCACATGTGGTACACTGGTCACGGGTTCCACGGAAATGGTCCAAAATTAGCCAAAAACAGCCTTTACCGGCTTATATCTCGCGATAGGAAACTCGGATCGGCAAAAACTCACTTCCATCGTGTAGAGCGTGGTCGAATTGACCTAGAAACATGTTCAAATTGCCGAAAATTTTTTTAATGGAACCCATATAATGGCGCATGCCAGTTTTAGGGTCCCAAATACCGTAATTTTCAGTCGTCTGCAGGGCACGTGCCTGGAAACATTTTTTCGGTAAATTCCACAACATCCTAGTTGCAAACCACCAACTGGACCCAACTAGCTTGAATTTTCGACCCTAAGTCATTCGTGGCACATGTGGTACACTGGTCACGGGTTCCACGGAAATGGTCCAAAATTAGCCAAAAACAGCCTTACCGGCTTATATCTCGCGATAGGAAACTCGGATCGGCAAAAACTCACTTCCATCGTGTAGAGCGTGGTCGAATTGACCTAGAAACATGTTCAAATTGCCGAAAAGTTTTTTTAATGGAACCCATATAATGGCACATGCCAGTTTTAGGGTCCCAAATACGGTAATTTTCAGTCGTCTGCAGGGGCACGTGCCTGGAAACATTTTTTCGGTAAATTCCACAACATCCTAGTTGCAAACCACCAACTGGACCCAACTAGCTTGAATTTTCGACCCTAAGTCATTCGTGGCACATGTGGTACACTGGTCACGGGTTCCACGGAAATGGTCCAAAATTAGCCAAAAACAGCCTTTACCGGCTTATATCTCGCGATAGGAAACTCGGATCGGCAAAAACTCACTTCCATCGTGTAGAGCGTGGTCGAATTGACCTAGAAACATGTTCAAATTGCCGAAAAGTTTTTTTAATGGAACCCATATAATGGCACATGCCAGTTTTAGGGTCCCAAATACCGTAATTTTCAGTCGTCTGCAGGGCACGTGCTCGGAAACATTTTTTGGGTAAATTCCACAACATCCTAGTTGCAAACCACCAACTGGACCCAACTAGCTTGAATTTTCGACCCTAAGTCATTCGTGGCACATGTGGTACACTGGTCACGGGTTCCACGAAAATGGTCCAAAATTAGCCAAAAACAGCCTTTACCGGCTTATATCTCGCGATAGGAAACTCGGATCGGCAAAAACTCACTTCCATCGTGTAGAGCGTGGTTGAATTGACCTAGAAACATGTTCAAATTGCCGAAAAGTTTATTTAATGGAACCCATATAATGGCACATGCCAGTTTTAGGGTCCCAAATACCGTAATTTTCAGTCGTCTGCAGGGCACGTGCCTGGAAACATTTTTTCGGTAAATTCCACAACATCCTAGTTGCAAACCACCAACTGGACCCAACTAGCTTGAATTTTCGACCCTAAGTCATTCGTGGCACATGTGGTACACTGGTCACGGGTTCCACGGAAATGGTCCAAAATTAGCCAAAAACAGCCTTTACCGGCTTATATCTCGTGATAGGAAACTCGGATCGGCAAAAACTCACTTCCATCGTGTAGAGCGTGGTCGAATTGACCTAGAAACATGTTCAAATTGCCGAAAAGTTTTTTTAATGGAACCCATATAATGGCACATGCCAGTTTTAGGGTCCCAAATACCGTAGTTTTCAGTCGTCTGCAGGGCACGTGCCTGGAAACATTTTTTTCGGTAAATTCCACAACATCCTAGTTGCAAACCACCAACTGGACCCAACTAGCTTGAATTTTCGACCCTAAGTCATTCGTGGCACATGTGGTACACTGGTCACGGGTTCCACGGAAATGGTCCAAAATTAGCCAAAAACAGCCTTTACCGGCTTATATCTCGCGATAGGAAACTCGGATCGGCAAAAACTCACTTCCATCGTGTAGAGCGTGGTTGAATTGACCTAGAAACATGTTCAAATTGCCGAAAAGTTTTTTTAATGGAACCCGTATAATAGAACATGCCAGTTTTAGGGTCCCAAATACCGTAATTTTCAGTCGTCTGCAGGGCACGTGCCTGGAAACATTTTTTCGGTAAATTCCACAACATCCTAGTTGCAAACCACCAACTGGACCCAACTAGCTTGAATTTTCGACCCTAAGTCATTCGTGGCACATGTGGTACACTGGTCACGGGTTCCACGGAAATGGTCCAAAATTAGCCAAAAACAGCCTTTACCGGCTTATATCTCGTGATAGGAAACTCGGATCGGCAAAAACTCACTTCCATCGTGTAGAGCGTGGTCGAATTGACCTAGAAACATGTTCAAATTGCCGAAAAGTTTTTTTAATGGAACCCATATAATGGCACATGCCAGTTTTAGGGTCCCAAATACCGTAATTTTCAGTCGTCTGCAGGGCACGTGCCTGGAAACATTTTTTCGGTAAATTCCACAACATCCTAGTTGCAAACCACCAACTGGACCCAACTAGCTTGAATTTTCGACCCTAAGTCATTCGTGGCACATGTGGTACACTGGTCACGGGTTCCACGAAAATGGTCCAAAATTAGCCAAAAACAGCCTTTACCGGCTTATATCTCGCGATAGGAAACTCGGATCGGCAAAAACTCACTCCCATCGTGTAGAGCGTGGTCGAATTGACCTAGAAACATGTTCAAATTGCCGAAAAGTTTTTTTAATGGAACCCATATAATGGCACATGCCAGTTTTAGGGTCCCAAATACCGTAATTTTCAGTCGTCTGCAGGGCACGTGCCTGGAAACATTTTTTCGGTAAATTCCACAACATCCTAGTTGCAAACCACCAACTGGACCCAACTAGCTTGAATTTTCGACCCTAAGTCATTCGTGGCACATGTGGTACACTGGTCACGGGTTCCACGGAAATGGTCCAAAATTAGCCAAAAACAGCCTTTACCGGCTTATATCTCGCGATAGGAAACTCGGATCGGCAAAAACTCACTTCCATCGTGTAGAGCGTGGTCGAATTGACCTAGAAACATGTTCAAATTGCCGAAAAGTTTTTTTAATGGAACCCATATAATGGCACATGCCAGTTTTAGGGTCCCAAATACCGTAATTTTCAGTCGTCTGCAGGGCACGTGCCTGGAAACATTTTTTCGGTAAATTCCACAACATCCTAGTTGCAAACCACCAACTGGACCCAACTAGCTTGAATTTTCGACCCTAAGTCATTCGTGGCACATGTGGTACACTGGTCACGGGTTCCACGGAAATGGTCCAAAATTAGCCAAAAACAGCCTTTACCGGCTTATATCTCGCGATAGGAAACTCGGATCGGCAAAAACTCACTCCCATCGTGTAGAGCGTGGTCGAATTGACCTAGAAACATGTTCAAATTGCCGAAAAGTTTTTTTAATGGAACCCATATAATGGCACATGCCAGTTTTAGGGTCCCAAATACCGTAATTTTCAGTCGTCTGCAGGGCACGTGCCTGGAAACATTTTTTCGGTAAATTCCACAACATCCTAGTTGCAAACCACCAACTGGACCCAACTAGCTTGAATTTTCGACCCTAAGTCATTCGTGGCACATGTGGTACACTGGTCACGGGTTCCACTGAAATGGTCCAAAATTAGCCAAAAACAGCCTTTACCGGCTTATATCTCGCGATAGGAAACTCGGATCGGCAAAAACTCACTTCCATCGTGTAGAGCGTGGTTGAATTGACCTAGAAACATGTTCAAATTGCCGAAAAGTTTTTTAATGGAACCCATATAATGGCACATGCCAGTTTTAGGGTCCCAAATACCGTAATTTTCAGTCGTCTGCAGGGCACGTGCCTGGAAACATTTTTTCGGTAAATTCCACAACATCCTAGTTGCAAACCACCAACTGGACCCAACTAGCTTGAATTTTCGACCCTAAGTCATTCGTGGCACATGTGGTACACTGGTCACGGGTTCCACGGAAATGGTCCAAAATTAGCCAAAAACAGCCTTTACCGGCTTATATCTCGCGATAGGAAACTCGGATCGGCAAAAACTCACTTCCATCGTGTAGAGCGTGGTCGAATTGACCTAGAAACATGTTCAAATTGCCGAAAAGTTTTTTTAATGGAACCCATATAATGGCACATGCCAGTTTTAGGGTCCCAAATACCGTAATTTTCAGTCGTCTGCAGGGCACGTGCCTGGAAACATTTTTTCGGTAAATTCCACAACATCCTAGTTGCAAACCACCAACTGGACTCAACTAGCTTGAATTTTCGACCCTAAGTCATTCGTGGCACATGTGGTACACTGGTCACGGGTTCCACGGAAATGGTCCAAAATTAGCCAAAAACAGCCTTTACCGGCTTATATCTCGCGATAGGAAATTCGGATCGGCAAAAACTCACTTCCATCGTGTAGAGCGTGGTCGAATTGACCTAGAAACTTGTTCAAATTGCCGAAAAGTTTTTTTAATGGAACCCATATAATGGCACATGCCAGTTTTAGGGTCCCAAATACCGTAATTTTCAGTCGTCTGCAGGGGACGTGCCTGGAAACATTTTTTCGGTAAATTCCACAACATCCTAGTTGCAAACCACCAACTGGACCCAACTAGCTTGAATTTTCTACCCTAAGTCATTCGTGGCACATGTGGTACACTGGTCACGGGTTCCACGGAAATGGTCCAAAATTAGCCAAAAACAGCCTTTACCGGCTTATATCTCGCGATAGGAAACTCGGATCGGCAAAAACTCACTTCCATCGTGTAGAGCGTGGTCGAATTGACCTAGAAACATGTTAAAATTGCCGAAAAGTTTTTTTAATGGAACCCATATAATGGCACATGCCAGTTTTAGGGTCCCAAATACCGTAATTTTCAGTCGTCTGCAGGGCACGTGCCTGGAAACATTTTTTCGGTAAATTCCACAACATCCTAGTTGCAAACCACCAACTGGACCCAACTAGCTTGGATTTTCGACCCTAAGTCATTCGTGGCACATGTGGTACACTGGTCACGGGTTCCACGGAAATGGTCCAAAATTAGCCAAAAACAGCCTTTACCGGCTTATATCTCGCGATAGGAAACTCGGATCGGCAAAAACTCACTCCCATCGTGTAGAGCGTGGTCGAATTGACCTAGAAACATGTTCAAATTGCCGAAAAGTTTTTTTAATGGAACCCATATAATGGCACATGCCAGTTTTAGGGTCCCAAATACCGTAATTTTCAGTCGTCTGCAGGGCACGTGCCTGGAAACATTTTTTCGGTAAATTTCACAACATCCTAGTTGCAAACCACCAACTGGACCCAACTAGCTTGAATTTTCGACCCTAAGTCATTCGTGGCACATGTGGTACACTGGTCACGGGTTCCACGGAAATGGTCCAAAATTAGCCAAAAACAGCCTTTACCGGCTTATATCTCGCGATAGGAAACTCGGATCGGCAAAAACTCACTTCCATCGTGTAGAGCGTGGTCCGAATTGACCTAGAAACATGTTCAAAATTGCCGGAAAGTTTTTTTAATGGAACCCATATAATGGCACATGCCAGTTTTAGGGTCCCAAATACCGTAATTTTCAGTCGTCTGCAGGGCACGTGCCTGGAAACATTTTTTCGGTAAACTCTACAACATCCTAGTTGCAAACCACCAACTGGACCCAACTAGCTTGAATTTTCGACCCTAAGTCATTCGTGGCACATGTGGTACACTGGTCACGGGTTCCACGGAAATGGTCCAAAATTAGCCAAAAACAGCATTTACCGGCTTATATCTCGCGATAGGAAACTCGGATCGGCAAAAACTCACTTCCATCGTGTAGAGCGTGGTCGAATTGACCTAGAAACATGTTCAAATTGCCGAAAAGTTTTTTTTTAATGGACCCATATAATGGCACATGCCAGTTTTAGGGTCCCAAATACCGTAATTTTCAGTCGTCTGCAGGGCACGTGCCTGGAAACATTTTTTCGGTAAATTCCACAACATCCTAGTTGTAAACCACCAACTGGACCCAACTAGCTTGAATTTTCGACCCTAAGTCATTCGTGGCACATGTGGTACACTGGTCACGGGTTCCACGGAAATGGTCCAAAATTAGCCAAAAAACAGCCTTTACCGGCTTATATCTCGCGATAGGAAACTCGGATCGGCAAAAACTCACTTCCATCGTGTAGAGCGTGGTCGAATTGACCTAGAAACATGTTCAAATTGCCGAAAAGTTTTTTAATGGAACCCATATAATGGCACATGCCAGTTTTAGGGTCCCAAATACCGTAATTTTCAGTCGTCTGCAGGGCACGTGCCTGGAAACATTTTTTCGGTAAATTCCACAACATCCTAGTTGCAAACCACCAACTGGACCCAACTAGCTTGAATTTTCGACCCTAAGTCATTCGTGGCACATGTGGTACACTGGTCACGGGTTCCACGGAAATGGTCCAAAATTAGCCAAAAACAGCCTTTACCGGCTTATATCTCGCGATAGGAAACTCGGATCGGCAAAAACTCACTTCCATCGTGTAGAGTGTGGTCGAATTGACCTAGAAACATGTTTCAAATTGCCGAAAAGTTTTTTTAATGGAACCCATATAATGGCACATGCTAGTTTTAGGGTCCCAAATACCGTAATTTTCAGTCGTCTGCAGGGCACGTGCCTGGAAACATTTTTTCGGTAAATTCCACAACATCCTAGTTGCAAACCACCAACTGGACCCCAACTAGCTTGAATTTTCGACCCTAAGTCATTCGTGGCACATGTGGTACACTGGTCACGGGTTCCACGGAAATGGTCCAAAATTAGCCAAAAACAGCCTTTACCGGCTTATATCTCGCGATACGAAACTCGGATCGGCAAAAACTCACTTCCATCGTGTAGAGCGTGGTCGAATTGACCTAGAAACATGTTCAAATTGCCGAAAAGTTTTTTAAATGGAACCCATATAATGGCACATGCTAGTTTTAGGGTCCGCAAATACCGTAATTTTCAGTCGTCTGCAGGGCACGTGCCTGGAAACATTTTTTCGGTAAACTCTACAACATCCTAGTTGCAAACCACCAACTGGACCCAACTAGCTTGAATTTTCGACCCTAAGTCATTCGTGGCACATGTGGTACACTGGTCACGGGTTCCACGGAAATGGTCCAAAATTCGCCAAAAACAGCCTTTACCGGCTTATATCTCGCGATAGGAAACTCGGATCGGCAAAAACTCACTTCCATCGTGTAGAGCGTGGTCGAATTGACCTAGAAACATGTTCAAATTGCCGAAAAGTTTTTTAATGGACCCATATAATGGCACATGCCAGTTTTAGGGTCCCAAATACCGTAATTTTCAGTCGGTCTGCAGGGCACGTGCCTGGAAACATTTTTTCGGTAAACTCTACAACATCCTAGTTGCAAACCACAAACTGGACCCAACTAGCTTGAATTTTCGACCCTAAGTCATTCGTGGCACATGTGGTACACTGGTCACGGGTTCCACGGAAATGGTCCAAAATTAGCCAAAAACAGCCTTTACCGGCTTATATCTCGCGATAGGAAACTCGGGATCGGCAAAAACTCACTTCCATCGTGTAGAGCGTGGTCGAATTGACCTAGAAACATGTTCAAATTGCCGAAAAGTTTTTTTAATGGAACCCATATAATGGCACATGCCAGTTTTAGGGTCCCAAATACCGTAATTTTCAGTCGTCTGCAGGGCACGTGCCTGGAAACATTTTTTCGGTAAATTCCACAACATCCTAGTTGCAAACCACCAACTGGACCCAACTAGCTTGAATTTTCGACCCTAAGTCATTCGTGGCACATGTGGTACACTGGTCACGGGTTCACGGAAATGGTCCAAAATTAGCCAAAAACAGCCTTTACCGGCTTATATCTCGCGATAGGAAACTCGGATCGGCAAAAACTCACTTCCATCGTGTAGAGCGTGGTCGAATTGACCTAGAAACATGTTCAAATTGCCGAAAAGTTTTTTTAATGGAACCCATATAATGGCACATGCCAGTTTTAGGGTCCCAAATACCGTAATTTTCAGTCGTCTGCAGGGCACGTGCCTGGAAACATTTTATTCGGTAAATTCCACAACATCCTAGTTGCAAACCACCAACTGGACCCAACTAGTTTGAATTTTCGACCCTAAGTCATTCGTGGCACATGTGGTACACTGGTCACGGTTCCACGGAAATGGCCCAAAATTAGCCAAAAACAGCCTTTACCGGCTTATATCTCGCGATAGGAAACTCGGATCGGCAAAAACTCACTTCCATCGTGTAGAGCGTGGTCGAATTGACCTAGAAACATGTTCAAATTGCCAAAAAGTTTTTTTAATGGAACCCATATAATGGCACATGCCAGTTTTAGGGTCCCAAATACCGTAATTTTCAGTCGTCTGCAGGGCACGTGCCTGGAAACATTTTTTCGGTAAATTCCACAACATCCTAGTTGCAAACCACCAACTGGACCCAACTAGCTTGAATTTTCGACCCTAAGTCATTCGTGGCACATGTGGTACACTGGTCACGGGTTCCACGGAAATGGTCCAAAATTAGCCAAAAACAGCCTTTACCGGCTTATATCTCGCGATAGGAAACTCGGATCGGCAAAAACTCACTTCCATCGTGTAGAGCGTGGTCGAATTGACCTAGAAACATGTTCAAATTGCCAAAAAGTTTTTTTAATGGAACCCATATAATGGCACATGCCAGTTTTAGGGTCCCAAATACCGTAATTTTCAGTCGTCTGCAGGGCACGTGCCTGGAAACATTTTTTCGGTAAATTCCACAACATCCTAGTTGCAAACCACAAACTGGACCCAACTAGCTTGAATTTTCGACCCTAAGTCATTCGTGGCACATGTGGTACACTGGTCACGGGTTCCACGGAAATGGTCCAAAATTAGCCAAAAACAGCCTTTACCGGCTTATATCTCGCGATAGGAAACTCGGATCGGCAAAAACTCACTTCCATCGTGTAGAGCGTGGTCGAATTGACCTAGAAACATGTTCAAATTGCCGAAAAGTTTTTTTAATGGAACCCATATAATGGCACATGCCAGTTTTAGGGTCCCAAATACCGTAATTTTCAGTCGTCTGCAGGGCACGTGCCTGGAAACATTTTTTCGGTAAATTCCACAACATCCTAGTTGCAAACCACCAACTGGACCCAACTAGCTTGAATTTTCGACCCTAAGTCATTCGTGGCACATGTGGTACACTGGTCACGGGTTCCACGGAAATGGTCCAAAATTAGCCAAAAACAGCCTTTACCGGCTTATATCTCGCGATAGGAAACTCGGATCGGCAAAAACTCACTTCCATCGTGTAGAGCGTGGTCGAATTGACCTAGAAACATGTTCAAATTGCCGAAAAGTTTTTTTAATGGAACCCATATAATGGCACATGCCAGTTTTAGGGTCCCAAATACCGTAATTTTCAGTCGTCTGCAGGGCACGTGCCTGGAAACATTTTTTTCGGTAAATTCCACAACATCCTAGTTGCAAACCACCAACTGGACCCAACTAGTTTGAATTTTCGACCCTAAGTCATTCGTGGCACATGTGGTACACTGGTCACGGGTTCCACGGAAATGGCCCAAAATTAGCCAAAAACAGCCTTTACCGGCTTATATCTCGCGATAGGAAACTCGGATCGGCAAAAACTCACTTCCATCGTGTAGAGCGTGGTCGAATTGACCTAGAAACATGTTCAAATTGCCGAAAAGTTTTTTTTAATGGAACCCATATAATGGCACATGCCAGTTTTAGGGTCCCAAATACCGTAATTTTCAGTCGTCTGCAGGGCACGTGCCTGGAAACATTTTTTCGGTAAATTCCACAACATCCTAGTTGCAAACCACCAACTGGACCCAACTAGCTTGAATTTTCGACCCTAAGTCATTCGTGGCACATGTGGTACACTGGTCACGGGTTCCACGGAAATGGTCCAAAATTAGCCAAAAACAGCCTTTACCGGCTTATATCTCGCGATAGGAAACTCGGATCGGCAAAAACTCACTTCCATCGTGTAGAGCGTGGTCGAATTTACCTAGAAACATGTTCAAATTGCCGAAAAGTTTTTTTAATGGAACCCATATAATGGCACATGCCAGTTTTAGGGTCCCAAATACCGTAATTTTCAGTCGTCTGCAGGGCACGTGCCTGGAAACATTTTTTCGGTAAATTCCACAACATCCTAGTTGCAAACCACCAACTGGACCCAACTAGCTTGAATTTTCGACCCTAAGTCATTCGTGGCACATGTGGTACACTGGTCACGGGTTCCACGGAAATGGTCCAAAATTAGCCAAAAACAGCCTTTACCGGCTTATATCTCGCGATAGGAAACTCGGATCGGCAAAAACTCACTCCCATCGTGTAGAGCGTGGTCGAATTGACCTAGAAACATGTTCAAATTGCCGAAAAGTTTTTTTAATGGAACCCATATAATGGCACATGCCAGTTTTAGGGTCCCAAATACCGTAATTTTCAGTCGTCTGCAGGGCACGTGCCTGGAAAATTTTTTTCGGTAAACTCTACATTATCCTAGTTGCAAACCACCAACTGGACCCAACTAGCTTGAATTTTCGACCCTAAGTCATTCGTGGCACATGTGGTACACTGGTCACGGGTTCCACGGAAATAGTCCAAAACTAGCCAAAAACAGCCTTTACCGGCTTATATCTCGCGATAGGAAACTCGGATCGGCAAAAACTCACTTCCATCGTGTAGAGCGTAGTCGAATTGACCTAGAAACATGTTCAAATTGCCGAACAGTTTTTTTAATGGAACCCATATAATGGCACATGCCAGTTTAGGGTCCCAAATACCGTAATTTTCAGTCGTCTGCAGGGCACGTGCCTGGAAACATTTTTTCTGTAAATTCCACAACATCCTAGTTGCAAACCACCAACTGGACCCAACTAGCTTGAATTTTCGACCCTAAGTCATTCGTGGCACATGTGGTACACTGGTCACGGGTTCCACGGAAATGGTCCAAAATTAGCCAAAAACAGCCTTTACCGGCTTATATCTCGCGATAGGAAACTCGGATCGGCAAAAACTCACTTTCATCGTGTAGAGCGTGGTCGAATTGACCTAGAAACATGTTCAAATTGCCGAAAAGTTTTTTTAATGGAACCCATATAATGGCACATGCCAGTTTTAGGGTCCCAAATACCGTAATTTTCAGTCGTCTGCAGGGCACGTGCCCTGGAAACATTTTTTCGGTAAATTCCACAACATCCTAGTTGCAAACCACCAACTGGACCCAACTAGCTTGAATTTTCGACCCTAAGTCATTCGTGGCACATGTGGTACACTGGTCACGGGTTCCACGGAAATGGTCCAAAATTAGCCAAAAACAGCCTTTACCGGCTTATATCTCGCGATAGGAAACTCGGATCGGCAGAAACTCACTTCCATCGTGTAGAGCGTGGTCGAATTGACCTAGAAACATGTTCAAATTGCCGGAAAGTTTTTTTAATGGAACCCATATAATGGCACATGCCAGTTTTAGGGTCCCAAATACCGTAATTTTCAGTCGTCTGCAGGGCACGTGCCTGGAAACATTTTTTCGGTAAATTCCACAACATCCTAGTTGCAAACCACCAACTGGACCCAACTAGCTTGAATTTTCGACCCTAAGTCATTCGTGGCACATGTGGTACACTGGTCACGGGTTCCACGGAAATGGTCCAAAATTAGCCAAAAACAGCCTTTACCGGCTTATATCTCGCGATAGGAAACTCGGATCGGCAAAAAACTCACTCCCATCGTGTAGAGCGTGGTCGAATTGACCTAGAAGCATGTTCAAATTGCCGAAAAGTTTTTTTTAATGGAACCCATATAAAGGCACATGCCAGTTTTAGGGTCCCAAATACCGTAATTTTCAGTCGTCTGCAGGGCACGTGCCTGGAAACATTTTTTCGGTAAACTCTACAACATCCTAGTTGCAAACCACCAACTGGACCCAACTAGCTTGAATTTTCGACCCTAAGTCATTCGTGGCACATGTGGTACACTGGTCACGGGTTCCACGGAAATGGTGGAAAATTAGCCAAAAACAGCCTTTACCGGCTTATATCTCGCGATAGGAAACTCGGATCGGCAAAAACTCACTTCCATCGTGTAGAGCGTGGTCGAATTGACCTAGAAACATGTTCAAATTGCCGAAAAGTTTTTTTTAATGGAACCCATATAATGGCACATGCCAGTTTTAGGGTCCCAAATACCGTAATTTTCAGTCGTCTGCAGGGCACGTGCCTGGAAACATTTTTTCGGTAAACTCTACAACATCCTAGTTGCAAACCACCAACTGGACCCAACTAGCTTGAATTTTCGACCCTAAGTCATTCGTGGCACATGTGGTACACTGGTCACGGGTTCCACGGAAATGGTCCAAAATTAGCCAAAAACAGCCTTTACCGGCTTATATCTCGCGATAGGAAACTCGGATCGGCAAAAACTCACTTCCATCGTGTAGAGCGTGGTCGAATTGACCTAGAAACATGTTCAAATTGCCGAAAAGTTTTTTTAATGGAACCCATATAATGGCACATGCCAGTTTTAGGGTCCCAAATACCGTAATTTTCAGTCGTCTGCAGGGCACGTGCCTGGAAACATTTTTTCGGTAAATTCCACAACATCCTAGTTGCAAACCACCAACTGGACCCAACTAGCTTGAATTTTCGACCCTAAGTCATTCGTGGCACATGTGGTACACTGGTCACGGGTTCCACGGAAATGGTCCAAAATTAGCCAAAAACAGCCTTTACCGGCTTATATCTCGCGATAGGAAACTCGGATCGGCAAAAACTCACTTCCTTCGTGTAGAGCGTTGTCGAATTGACCTATAAACATGTTCAAATTGCCGAAAAGTTTTTTTAATGGAACCCATATAATGGCACATGCCAGTTTTAGGGTCCCAAATACCGTAATTTTCAGTCGTCTGCAGGGCACGTGCCTGGAAACATTTTTTCGGTAAATTCCACAACATCCTAGTTGCAAACCACCAACTGGACCCAACTAGCTTGAATTTTCGACCCTAAGTCATTTGTGGCACATGTGGTACACTGGTCATGGGTTCCACGGAAATGGTTCAAAATTAGCCAAAAACAGCCTTTACCGGCTTATATCTCGCGATAGGAAACTCGGATAGGCAAAAACTCACTTCCATCGTGTAGAGCGTGGTCGAATTGACCTAGAAACATGTTCAAATTGCCGAAAAGTTTTTTTAATGGAACCCCTCTAATGGCACATGCTAGTTTTAGGGTCCCAAATACCGTAATTTTCAGTCGTCTGCAGGGCACGTGCCTGGAAACATTTTTTCGGTAAATTCCACAACATCCTAGTTGCAAACCACCAACTGGACCCAACTAGCTTGAATTTTCGACCCTAAGTCATTCGTGGCACATGTGGTACACTGGTCACGGGTTCCACGGAAATGGTCCAAAATTAGCCAAAAACAGCCTTTACCGGCTTATATCTCGCGATAGGAAACTCGGATCGGCAAAAACTCACTTCCATCGTGTAGAGCGTGGTCGAATTGACCTAGAAACATGTTCAAATTGCCGAAAAGTTTTTTTAATGGAACCCATATAATGGCATATGCCAGTTTTAGGGTCCCAAATACCGTAATTTTCAGTCGTCTGCAGGGCACGTGCCTGGAAACATTTTTTCGGTAAATTCCACAACATCCTAGTTGCAAACCACCAACTGGACCCAACTAGCTTGAATTTTCGACCCTAAGTCATTCGTGGCACATGTGGTACACTGGTCACGGGTTCCACGGAAATGGTCCAAAATTAGCCAAAAACAGCCTTTACCGGCTTATATCTCGCGATAGGAAACTCGGATCGGCAAAAACTCACTTACATCGTGTAGAGCGTTGTCGAATTGACCTATAAACATGTTCAAATTGCCGAAAAGTTTTTTTAATGGAACCCATATAATGGCACATGCCAGTTTTAGGGTCCCAAATACCGTAATTTTCAGTCGTCTGCAGGGGCACGTGCCTGGAAACATTTTTTCGGTAAATTCCACAACATCCTAGTTGCAAACCACCAACTGGACCCAACTAGCTTGAATTTTCGACCCTAAGTCATTCGTGGCACATGTGGTACACTGGTCACGGGTTCCACGGAAATGGTTCAAAATTAGCCAAAAACAGCCTTTACCGGCTTATATCTCGCGATAGGAAACTCGGATCGGCAAAAACTCACTTCCATCGTGTAGAGCGTGGTCGAATTGACCTAGAAACATGTTCAAATTGCCGAAAAGTTTTTTTAATGGAACCCCTCTAATGGCACATGCTAGTTTTAGGGTCCCAAATACCGTAATTTTCAGTCGTCTGCAGGGCACGTGCCTGGAAACATTTTTTCGGTAAATTCCACAACATCCTAGTTGCAAACCACCAACTGGACCCAACTAGCTTGAATTTTCGACCCTAAGTCATTCGTGGCACATGTGGTACACTGGTCACGGGTTCCACGGAAATGGTCCATAATTAGCCAAAAACAGCCTTTACCGGCTTATATCTCGCGATAGGAAACTCGGATCGGCAAAAACTCACTCCCATCGTGTATAGCGTGGTCGAATTGACCTAGAAACATGTTCAAATTGCCGAAAAGTTTTTTTTTAATGGAACCCATATAATGGCACATGCCAGTTTTAGGGTCCCAAATACCGTAATTTTCAGTCGTCTGCAGGGCACGTGCCTGGAAACATTTTTTCGGTAAACTCTACAACATCCTAGTTGCAAACCACCAACTGGACCCAACTAGCTTGAATTTTCGACCCTAAGTCATTCGTGGCACATGTGGTACACTGGTCACGGGTTCCACGGAAATGGTCCAAAATTAGCCAAAAACAGCCTTTACCGGCTTATATCTCGCGATAGGAAACTGGGATCAGCAAAAACTCACTTCCATCGTGTAGAGCGTGGTCGATTTGACCTAGAGACATGTTAAAATTGCCGAAAAGTTTTTTTAATGGAACCCATATAATGGCACATGCCAGTTTTAGGGTCCCAAATACCGTAATTTTCAGTCGTCTGCAGGGCACGTGCCTGGAAACATTTTTTCGGTAAATTCCACAACATCCTAGTTGCAAACCACCAACTGGACCCAACTAGCTTGAATTTTCGACCCTAAGTCATTCGTGGCACATGTGGTACACTGGTCACGGGTTCCACGGAAATGGTCCAAAATTAGCCAAAAAAGGCCTTTACCGGCTTATATCTCGCGATAGGAAACTCGGATCGGCAAAAACTCACTCCCATCGTGTAGAGCGTGGTCGAATTGACCTAGAAACATGTTCAAATTTCCGAAAAGTTTTTTTAATGAAACCCATATAATGGCACATGCCAGGTTTAGGGTCCCAAATACCGTAATTTTCAGTCGTCTGCAGGGCACGTGCCTGGAAACATTTTTTCGGTAAATTCCACAACATCCTAGTTGCAAACCACCAACTGGACCCAACTAGCTTGAATTTTCGACCCTAAGTCATTCGTGGCACATGTGGTACACTGGTCACGGGTTCCACGGAAATGGTCCAAAATTAGCCAAAAACAGCCTTTACCGGCTTATATCTCGCGATAGGAAACTCGGATCGGCAAAAACTCACTTCCATCGTGTAAAGCGTGGTCGAATTGACCTAGAAACATGTTCAAATTGCCGAAAAGTTTTTTTTAATGGAACCCATATAATGGCACATGCCAGTTTTAGGGTCCCAAATACCGTAATTTTCAGTCGTCTGCATGGCACGTGCCTGGAAACATTTTTTCGGTAAATTCCACAACATCCTAGTTGCAAACCACCAACTGGACCCAACTAGCTTGAATTTTCGACCCTAAGGCATTCGTGGCACATGTGGTACACTGGTCACGGGTTCCACGGAAATGGTCCAAAATTAGCCAAAAACAGCCTTTATCGGCTTATATCTCGCGATAGGAAACTCGGATCGGCAAAAACTCACTTCCATCGTGTAGAGCGTGGTCGAATTGACCTAGAAACATGTTCAAATTGCCGAAAAAGTTTTTTTAATGGAACCCATATAATGGCACATGCTAGTTTTAGGGTCCCAAATACCGTAATTTTCAGTCGTCTGCAGGGCACGTGCCTGGAAACATTTTTTCGGTAAATTCCACAACATCCTAGTTGCAAACCACCAACTGGACCCAACTAGCTTGAATTTTCGACCCTAAGTCATTCGTGGCACATGTGGTACACTGGTCACGGGTTCCACGGAAATGGTCCAAAATTCGCCAAAAACAGCCTTTACCGGCTTATATCTCGCGATAGGAAACTCGGATCGGCAAAAACTCACTTCCATCGTGTAGAGCGTGGTCGAATTGACCTAGAAACATGTTCAAATTGCCGAAAAGTTTTTTTAATGGAACCCATATAATGGCACATGCCAGTTTTAGGGTCCCAAATACCGTAATTTTCAGTCGTCTGCAGGGCACGTGCCTGGAAACATTTTTTCGGTAAATTCCACAACATCCTAGTTGCAAACCACCAACTGGACCCAACTAGCTTGAATTTTCGACCCTAAGTCATTCGTGGCACATGTGGTACACTGGTCACGGGTTCCACGGAAATGGTCCAAAATTAGCCAAAAACAGCCTTTACCGGCTTATATCTCGCGATAGGAAACTCGGATAAGCAAAAACTCACTTCCATCGTGTAGAGCGTGGTCGAATTGACCTAGAAACATGTTCAATTTGCCGAAAAGTTTTTTTAATGGAACCCATATAATGGCACATGCCAGTTTTAGGGTCCCAAATACCGTAATTTTCAGTCGTCTGCAGGGCACGTGCCTGGAAACATTTTTTCGGTAAATTCCACAATATCCTAGTTGCAAACCACCAACTGGACCCAACTAGCTTGAATGTTCGACCCTAAGTCATTCGTGGCACATGTGGTACACTGGTCACGGGTTCCACGGAAATGGTCCAAAATTAGCCAAAAACAGCCTTTACCGGCTTATATCTCGCGATAGGAAACTCGGATCGGCAAAAACTCACTTCCATCGTGTAGAGCGTGGTCGAATTGACCTAGAAACATGTTCAAATTGCCGAAAAGTTTTTTTAATGGAACCCATATAATGGCACATGCCAGTTGTAGGGTCCCAAATACCGTAATTTTCAGTCGTCTGCAGGGCACGTGCCTGGAAACATTTTTCGGTAAATTCCACAACATCCTAGTTGCAAACCACCAACTGGACCCAACTAGCTTGAATTTTCGACCCTAAGTCATTCGTGGTACATGTGGTACACTGGTCACGGGTTCCACGGAAATGGTCCAAAATTAGCCAAAAACAGCCTTTATCGGCTTATATCTCGCGATAGGAAACTCGGATCGGCAAAAACTCACTTCCATCGTGTAGAGCGTGGTCGAATTGACCTAGAAACATGTTCAAATTGCCGAAAAGTTTTTTTTAATGAAACCCATATAATGGCACATGACAGTTTTAGGGTCCCAAATACCGTAATTTTCAGTCGTCTGCAGGGCACGTGCCTGGAAACATTTTTTCGGTAAATTCCACAACATCCTAGTTGCAAACCATCAACTGGACCCAACTAGCTTGAATTTTCGACCCTAAGTCATTAGTGGCACATGTGGTACACTGGTCACGGGTTCCACGGAATTGGTCCAAAATTAGCCAAAAACAGCCTTTACCGGCTTATATCTCGCGATAGGAAACTCGGATCGGCAAAAACTCACTTCCATCGTGTAGAGCGTGGTCGAATTGACCTAGAAACATGTTCAAATTGCCGAAAAGTTTTTTTAATGGAACCCATATAATGGCACATGCCAGTTTTAGGGTCCCAAATACCGTAATTTTCAGTCGTCTGCAGGGCACGTGCCTGGAAACATTTTTTCGGTAAATTCCACAACATCCTAGTTGCAAACCACCAACTGGACCCAACTAGCTTGAATTTTCGACCCTAAGTCATTCGTGGCACATGTGGTACACTGGTCACGGGTTCCACGGAAATGGTCCAAAATTAGCCAAAAACAGCCTTTACCGGCGTACATCTCGCGATAGGAAACTCGGATCGGCAAAAACTCACTTCCATCGTGTAGAGCGTGGTCGAATTGACCTAGAAACATGTTCAAATTGCCGAAAAGTTTTTTTAATGGAACCCATATAATGGCACATGCCAGTTTTAGGGTCCCAAATACCGTAATTTTCAGTCGTCTGCAGGGCACGTGCCTGGAAACATTTTTTCGGTAAATTCCACAACATCCTAGTTGCAAACCACCAACTGGACCCAACTAGCTTGAATTTTCGACCCTAAGTCATTCGTGGCACATGTGGTACACTGGTCACGGGTTTCACGGAAATGGTCCAAAATTAGCCAAAAACAGCCTTTACCGGCGTATATCTCGCGATAGGAAACTCGGATCGGCAAAAACTCACTTCCATCGTGTAGAGCGTGGTCGAATTGACCTAGAAACATGTTCAAATTGCCGAAAAGTTTTTTTAATGGAACCCATATAATGGCACATGCCAGTTTTAGGGTCCCAAATACCGTAATTTTCAGTCGTCTGCAGGGCACGTGCCTGGAAACATTTTTTCGGTAAATTCCACAACATCCTAGTTGCAAACCACCAACTGGACCCAACTAGCTTGAATTTTCGACCCTAAGTCATTCGTGGCACATGTGGTACACTGGTCACGGGTTCCACGGAAATGGTCCAAAATTAGCCAAAAACAGCCTTTACCGGCTTATATCTCGCGATAGGAAACTCGGATCGGCAAAAACTCACTTCCATCGTGTAGAGCGTGGTCGAATTGACCTAGAAACATGTTCAAATTGCCGAAAAGTTTTTTTAATGGAACCCATATAATGGCACATGCCAGTTTTAGGGTCCCAAATACCGTAATTTTCAGTCGTCTGCAGGGCACGTGCCTGGAAACATTTTTTCGGTAAATTCCACAACATCCTAGTTGCAAACCACCAACTGGACCCAACTAGCTTGAATTTTCGACCCTAAGTCATTCGTGGCACATGTGGTACACTGGTCACGGGTTCCACGGAAATGGTCCAAAATTAGCCAAAAACAGCCTTTACCGGCTTATATCTCGCGATAGGAAACTCGGATCGGCAAAAACTCACTTCCATCGTGTAGAGCGTGGTCGAATTGACCTAGAAACATGTTCAAATTGCCGAAAAGTTTTTTTAATGGAACCCATATAATGGCACATGCCAGTTTTAGGGTCCCAAATACCGTAATTTTCAGTCGTCTGCAGGGCACGTGCCTGGAAACATTTTTTCGGTAAATTCCACAACATCCTAGTTGCAAACCACCAACTGGACCCAACTAGCTTGAATTTTCGACCCTAAGTCATTCGTGGCACATGTGGTACACTGGTCACGGGTTCCACGGAAATGGTCCAAAATTAGCCAAAAACAGCCTTTACCGGCTTATATCTCGCGATAGGAAACTCGGATCGGCAAAAACTCACTTCCATCGTGTAGAGCGTGGTCGAATTGACCTAGAAACATGTTCAAATTGCCGACAAGTTTTTTTAATGGAACCCATATAATGGCACATGCCAGTTTTAGGGTCCCAAATACCGTAATTTTCAGTCGTCTGCAGGGCACGTGCCTGGAAACATTTTTTCGGTAAATTCCACAACATCCTAGTTGCAAACCACCAACTGGACCCAACTAGCTTGAATTTTCGACCCTAAGTCATTCGTGGCACATGTGGTACACTGGTCACGGGTTCCACGGAAATGGTCCAAAATTAGCCAAAAACAGCCTTTACCGGCTTATATCTCGCGATAGGAAACTCGGATCGGCAAAAACTCACTTCCATCGTGTAGAGCGTGGTCGAATTGACCTAGAAACATGTTCAAATTGCCGAAAAGTTTTTTTAATGGAACCCATATAATGGCACATGCCAGTTTTAGGGTCCCAAATACCGTAATTTTCAGTCGTCTGCAGGGCACGTGCCTGGAAACATTTTTTCGGTAAATTCCACAACATCCTAGTTGCAAACCACCAACTGGACCCAACTAGCTTGAATTTTCGACCCTAAGTCATTCGTGGCACATGTGGTACACTGGTCACGGGTTCCACGGAAATGGTCCAAAATTAGCCAAAAACAGCCTTTACCGGCTTATATCTCGCGATAGGAAACTCGGATCGGCAAAAACTCACTTCCATCGTGTAGAGCGTGGTCGAATTGACCTAGAAACATGTTCAAATTGCCGAAAAGTTTTTTTTAATGGAACCCATATAATGGCACATGCCAGTTTTAGGGTCCCAAATACCGTAATTTTCAGTCGTCTGCAGGGCACGTGCCTGGAAACATTTTTTCGGTAAATTCCACAACATCTTAGTTGCAAACCACCAACTGGACCCAACTAGCTTGAATTTTCGACCCTAAGTCATTCGTGGCACATGTGGTACACTGGTCACGGGTTCCACGGAAATGGTCCAAAATTAGCCAAAAACAGCCTTTACCGGCTTATATCTCGCGATAGGAAACTCGGATCGGCAAAAACTCACTTCCATCGTGTAGAGCGTGGTCGAATTGACCTAGAAACATGTTCAAATTGCCGAAAAGTTTTTTTAATGGAACCCATATAATAACACATGCCAGTTTTAGGGTCCCAAATACCGTAATTTTCAGTCGTCTGCAGGGCACGTGCCTGGAAACATTTTTTCGGTAAATTCCACAACATCCTAGTTGCAAACCACCAACTGGACCCAACTAGCTTGAATTTTCGACCTTAAGTCATTCGTGGCACATGTGGTACACTGGTCACGGGTTCCACGGAAATGGTCCAAAATTAGCCAAAAACAGCCTTTACCGGCTTATATCTCGCGATAGGAAACTCGGATCGGCAAAAACTCACTCCCATCGTGTAGAGCGTGGTCGAATTGACCTAGAAACATGTTCAAATTGCCGAAAAGTTTTTTTAATGGAACCCATATAATGGCACATGCCAGTTTTAGGGTCCCAAATGCCGTAATTTTCAGTCGTCTGCAGGGCACGTGCCTGGAAACATTTTTTTCGGTAAACTCTACAACATCCTAGTTGCAAACCACCAACTGGACCCAACTAGCTTGAATTTTCGACCCTAAGTCATTCGTGGCACATGTGGTACACTGGTCACGGGTTCCACGGAAATGGTCCAAAATTCGCCAAAAACAGCCTTTACCGGCTTATATCTCGCGATAGGAAACTCGGATCGGCAAAAACTCACTTCCATCGTGTAGAGCGTGGTCGAATTGACCTAGAAACATGTTCAAATTGCCGAAAAGTTTTTTAATGGAACCCATATAATGGCACATGCCAGTTTTAGGGTCCCAAATACCGTAATTTTCAGTCGTCTGCAGGGCACGTGCCTGGAAACATTTTTTCGGTAAATTCCACAACATCCTAGTTGCAAACCACCAACTGGACCCAACTAGCTTGAATTTTCGACCCTAAGTCATTCGTGGCACATGTGGTACACTGGTCACATGTTCCACGGAAATGGTCCAAAATTAGCCAAAAACAGCCTTTACCGGTTTATATCTCGCGATAGGAAACTCGGATAAGCAAAAACTCACTTCCATCGTGTAGAGCGTGGTCGAATTGACCTAGAAACATGTTCAAATTGCCGAAAAGTTTTTTTAATGGAACCCATATAATGGCACATGCCAGTTTTAGGGTCCCAAATACCGTAATTTTCAGTCGTCTGCAGGGCACGTGCCTGGAAACATTTTTTCGGTAAATTCCACAACATCCTAGTTGCAAACCACCAACTGGACCCAACTAGCTTGAATTTTCGACCCTAAGTCATTCGTGGCACATGTGGTACACTGGTCACGGGTTCCACGGAAATGGTCCAAAATTAGCCAAAAACAGCCTTTACCGGCTTATATCTCGCGATAGGAAACTCGGATCGGCAAAAACTCACTTCCATCGTGTAGAGCGTGGTCGAATTGACCTGGAAACATGTTCAAATTGCCGAAAATTTTTTTTAATGGAACCCATATAATGGCACATGCCAGTTTTAGGGTCCCAAATACCGTAATTTTCAGTCGTCTGCAGGGCACGTGCCTGGAAACATTTTTCGGTAAATTCCACAACATCCTAGTTGCAAACCACCAACTGGACCCAACTAGCTTGAATTTTCGACCCTAAGTCATTCGTGGCACATGTGGTACACTGGTCACGGGTTCCACGGAAATGGTCCAAAATTCGCCAAAAACAGCCTTTACCGGCTTATATCTCGCGATAGGAAACTCGGATCGGCAAAAACTCACTTCCATCGTGTAGAGCGTGGTCGAATTGACCTAGAAACATGTTCAAATTGCCGAAAAGTTTTTTTAATGGAACCCATATAATGGCACATGCCAGTTTTAGGGTCCCAAATACCGTAATTTTCAGTCGTCTGCAGGGCACGTGCCTGGAAACATTTTTTCGGTAAATTCCACAACATCCTAGTTGCAAACCACCAACTGGACCCAACTAGCTTGAATTTTCGACCCTAAGTCATTCGTGGCACATGTGGTACACTGGTCACGGGTTCCACGGAAATGGTCCAAAATTAGCCAAAAACAGCCTTTACCGGCTTATATCTCGCGATAGGAAACTCGGATCGGCAAAAACTCACTTCCATCGTGTAGAGCGTGGTCGAATTGACCTAGAAACATGTTCAAATTGCCGAAAAGTTTTTTTAATGGAACCCATATAATGGCACATGCCAGTTTTAGGGTCCCAAATACCGTAATTTTCAGTCGTCTGCAGGGCACGTGCCTGGAAACATTTTTTCGGTAAATTCCACAACTTCCTAGTTGCAAACCACCAACTGGACCCAACTAGCTTGAATTTTCGACCCTAAGTCATTCGTGGCACATGTGGTACACTGGTCACGGATTCCACGGAAATGGTCCAAAATTAGCCAAAAACAGCCTTTATCGGCTTATATCTCGCGATAGGAAACTCGGATCGGCAAAAACTCACTCCCATCGTGTAGAGCGTGGTCGAATTGACCTAGAAACATGTTCAAATTGCCGAAAAGTTTTTTTAATGGAACCCATATAATGGCACATGCCAGTTTTAGGGTCCCAAATACCGTAATTTTCAGTCGTCTGCAGGGCACGTGCCGGGAAACATTTTTTCGGTAAATTCCACAACATCCTAGTTGCAAACCACCAACTGGACCCAACTAGCTTGAATTTTCGACCCTAAGTCATTCGTGGCACATGTGGTACACTGGTCACGGGTTCCACGGAAATGGTCCAAAATTAGCCAAAAACAGCCTTTATCGGCTTATATCTCGCGATAGGAAACTCGGATCGGCAAAAACTCACTTCCATCGTGTAGAGCGTGGTCGAATTGACCTAGAAACATGTTCAAATTGCCGAAAAGTTTTTTTAATGGAACCCATATAATGGCACATGCCAGTTTTAGGGTCCCAAATACCGTAATTTTCAGTCGTCTGCAGGGCACGTGCCTGGAAACATTTTTTCGGTAAATTCCACAACATCCTAGTTGCAAACCACCAACTGGACCCAACTAGCTTGAATTTTCGACCCTAAGTCATTCGTGGCACATGTGGTACACTGGTCACGGGTTCCACGGAAATGGTCCAAAATTAGCCAAAAACAGCCTTTACCGGCGTATATCTCGCGATAGGAAACTCGGATCGGCAAAAACTCACTTCCATCGTGTAGAGCGTGGTCGAATTGACCTAGAAACATGTTCAAATTGCCGAAAAGTTTTTTTAATGGAACCCATATAATGGCACATGCCAGTTTTAGGGTCCCAAATACCGTAATTTTCAGTCGTCTGCAGGGCACGTGCCTGGAAACATTTTTTCGGTAAATTCCACAACATCCTAGTTGCAAACCACCAACTGGACCCAACTAGCTTGAATTTTCGACCCTAAGTCATTCGTGGCACATGTGGTACACTGGTCACGGGTTCCACGGAAATGGTCCAAAATTAGCCAAAAACAGCCTTTACCGGCTTATATCTCGCGATAGGAAACTCGGATCGGCAAAAACTCACTTCCATCGTGTAGAGCGTGGTCGAATTGACCTAGACACATGTTCAAATTGCCGAAAAGTTTTTTTAATGGAACCCATATAATGGCACATGCCAGTTTTAGGGTCCCAAATACCGTAATTTTCAGTCGTCTGCAGGGCACGTGCCTGGAAACATTTTTTCGGTAAATTCCACAACATCCTAGTTGCAAACCACCAACTGGACCCAACTAGCTTAAATTTTCGACCCTAAGTCATTCGTGGCACATGTGGTACACTGGTCACGGGTTCCACGGAAATGGTCCAAAATTAGCCAAAAACAGCCTTTACCGGCTTATATCTCGCGATAGGAAACTCGGATCGGCAAAAACTCACTTCCATCGTGTAGAGCGTGATCGAATTGACCTAGAAACATGTTAAAATTGCCGAAAAGTTTTTTTAATGGAACCCATATAATGGCACATGCCAGTTTTAGGGTCCCAAATACCGTAATTTTCAGTCGTCTGCAGGGCACGTGCCTGGAAACATTTTTTCGGTAAATTCCACAACATCCTAGTTGCAAACCACCAACTGGACCCAACTAGCTTGAATTTTCGACCCTAAGTCATTCGTGGCACATGTGGTACACTGGTCACGGGTTCCACGGAAATGGTCCAAAATTAGCCAAAAACAGCCTTTACCGGCTTATATCTCGCGATAGGAAACTCGGATCGGCAAAAACTCACTTCCATCGTGTAGAGCGTGGTCGAATTGACCTAGAAACATGTTCAAATTGCCGAAATGTTTTTTTTAATGGAACCCATATAATGGCACATGCCAGTTTTAGGGTCCCAAATACCGTAATTTTCAGTCGTCTGCAGGGCACGTGCCTGGAAACATTTTTTCGGTAAATTCCACAACATCTTAGTTGCAAACCACCAACTGGACCCAACTAGCTTGAATTTTCGACCCTAAGTCATTCGTGGCACATGTGGTACACTGGTCACGGGTTCCACGGAAATGGTCCAAAATTAGCCCAAAACAGCCTTTACCGGCTTATATCTCGCGATAGGAAACTCGGATCGGCAAAAACTCACTTCCATCGTGTAGAGCGTGGTCGATTGACCTAGAAACATGTTAAAAATGCCGAAAAGTTTTTTTAATGGAACCCATATAATGGCACATGCCAGTTTTAGGGTCCCAAATACCGTAATTTTCAGTCGTCTGCAGGGCGCGTGCCTGGAAACATTTTTTCGGTAAATTCCACAACATCCTAGTTGCAAACCACCAACTGGACCCAACTAGCTTGAATTTTCGACCCTAAGTCATTCGTGGCACAATGTGCTACACTGGTCACGGGTTCCACGGAAATGGTCCAAAATTAGCCAAAAACAGCCTTTACCGGCTTATATCTCGCGATAGGAAACTCGGATCGGCAAAACTCACTTCCATCGTGTAGAGCGTGGTCGAATTGACCTAGAAACATGTTCAAATTGCCGAAAAGTTTTTTTAATGGAACCCATATAATGGCACATTCCAGTTTTAGGGTCCCAAATACCGTAATTTTCAGTCGTCTGCAGGGCACGTGCCTGGAAACATTTTTTCGGTAAATTCCACAACATCCTAGTTGCAAACCACCAACTGGACCCAACTAGCTTGAATTTTCGACCCTAAGTCATTCGTGGCACATGTGGTACACTGGTCACGGGTTCCACGGAAATGGTCCAAAATTAGCCAAAAACAGCCTTTACCGGCGTATATCTCGCGATAGAAACTCGGATCGGCAAAAACTCACTTCCATCGTGTAGAGCGTGGTCGAATTGACCTAGAAACATGTTCAAATTGCCGAAAAGTTTTTTTAATGGAACCCATATAATGGCACATGCCAGTTTTAGGGTCCCAAATACCGTAATTTTCAGTCGTCTGCAGGGCACGTGCCTGGAAACATTTTTTCGGTAAATTCCACAACATCCTAGTTGCAAACCACCAACTGGACCCAACTAGCTTGAATTTTCGACCCTAAGTCATTCGTGGCACATGTGGTACACTGGTCACGGGTTTCACGGAAATGGTCCAAAATTAGCCAAAAACAGCCTTTACCGGCTTATATCTCGCGATAGGAAACTCGGATCGGCCAAAACTCACTTCCATCGTGTAGAGCGTGATCGAATTGACCTAGAAACATGTTCAAATTGCCGAAAAGTTTTTTTAATGGAACCCATATAATGGCACATGCCAGTTTTAGGGTCCCAAATACCGTAATTTTCAGTCGTCTGCAGGGCACGTGCCTGGAAACATTTTTTCGGTAAATTCCACAACATCCTAGTTGCAAACCACCAACTGGACCCAACTAGCTTGAATTTTCGACCCTAAGTCATTCGTGGCACATGTGGTACACTGGTCACGGGTTCCACGGAAATGGTCCAAAATTAGCCAAAAACAGCCTTTACCGGCTTATATCTCGCGATAGGAAACTCGGATCGGCAAAAACTCACTTCCATCGTGTAGAGCGTGGTCGAATTGACCTAGAAACATGTTCAAATTGCCGAAAAGTTTTTTTAATGGAACCCATATAATGGCACATGCCAGTTTTAGGGTCCCAAATACCGTAATTTTCAGTCGTCTGCAGGGCACGTGCCTGGAAACATTTTTTCGGTAAATTCCACAACATCCTAGTTGCAAACCACCAACTGGACCCAACTAGCTTGAATTTTCGACCCTAAGTCATTCGTGGCACATGTGGTACACTGGTCACGGGTTCCACGGAAATGGTCCAAAATTAGCCAAAAACAGCCTTTACCGGCTTATATCTCGCGATAGGAAACTCGGATCGGCAAAAACTCACTTCCATCGTGTAGAGCGTGATCGAATTGACCTAGAAACATGTTCAAATTGCCGAAAAGTTTTTTTAATGGAACCCATATAATGGCACATGCCAGTTTTAGGGTCCCAAATACCGTAATTTTCAGTCGTCTGCAGGGCACGTGCCTGGAAACATTTTTTCGGTAAATTCCACAACATCCTAGTTGCAAACCACCAACTGGACCCAACTAGCTTGAATTTTCGACCCTAAGTCATTCGTGGCACATGTGGTACACTGGTCACGGGTTCCACGGAAATGGTCCAAAATTAGCCAAAAACAGCCTTTACCGGCTTATATCTCGCGATAGGAAACTCGGATCGGCAAAAACTCACTTCCATCGTGTAGAGCGTGGTCGAATTGACCTAGAAACATGTTCAAATTGCCGAAAAGTTTTTTAATGGAACCCATATAATGGCACATGCCAGTTTTAGGGTCCCAAATACCGTAATTTTCAGTCGTCTGCAGGGCACGTGCCTGGAAACATTTTTTCGGTAAATTCCACAACATCCTAGTTGAAAACCACCAACTGGACCCAACTAGCTTGAATTTTCGACCCTAAGTCATTCGTGGCACATGTGGTACACTGGTCACGGGTTCCACGGAAATGGTCCAAAATTAGCCAAAAACAGCCTTTACCGGCTTATATCTCGCGATAGGAAACTCAGATCGGCAAAAACTCACTTCCATCGTGTAGAGCGTGGTCGAATTGACCTAGAAACATGTTCAAATTGCCGAAAAGTTTTTATAATGGAACCCATATAATGGCACATGCCAGTTTTAGGGTCCCAAATACCGTAATTTTCAGTCGTCTGCAGGGCACGTGCCTGGAAACATTTTTTCGGTAAATTCCACAACATCCTAGTTGCAAACCACCAACTGGACCCAACTAGCTTGAATTTTCGAACCTAAGTCATTCGTGGCACATGTGGTACACTGGTCACGGGTTCCACGGAAATGGTCCAAAATTAGCCAAAAACAGCCTTTACCGGCTTATATCTCGCGATAGGAAACTCGGATCGGCAAAAACTCACTTCCATCGTGTAGAGCGTGGTCGAATTGACCTAGAAACATGTTCAAATTGCCGAAAAGTTTTTTTAATGGAACCCATATAATGGCACATGCCAGTTTTAGGGTCCCAAATACCGTAATTTTCAGTCGTCTGCAGGGCACGTGCCTGGAAACATTTTTTCGGTAAATTCCACAACATCCTAGTTGCAAACCACCAACTGGACCCAACTAGCTTGAATTTTCGACCCTAAGTCATTCGTGGCACATGTGGTACACTGGTCACGGGTTCCACGGAAATGGTCCAAAATTAGCCAAAAACAGCCTTTACCGGCTTATATCTCGCGATAGGAAACTCGGATCGGCAAAAACTCACTTCCATCGTGTAGAGCGTGGTCGAATTGATCTAGAAACATGTTCAAATTGCCGAAAAAGTTTTTTTAATGGAACCCATATAATGGCACATGCCAGTTTTAGGGTCCCAAATACCGTAATTTTCAGTCGTCTGCAGGGCACGTGCCTGGAAACATTTTTTCGGTAAATTCCACAACATCCTAGTTGCAAACCACCAACTGGACCCAACTAGCTTGAATTTTCGACCCTAAGTCATTCGTGGCACATGTGGTACACTGGTCACGGGTTCCACGGAAATGGTCCAAAATTAGCCAAAAACAGCCTTTACCGGCTTATATCTCGCGATAGGAAACTCGGATCGGCAAAAACTCACTTCCATCGTGTAGAGCGTGGTCGAATTGACCTAGAAACATGTTCAAATTGCCGAAAAGTTTTTTTAATGGAACCCATATAATGGCACATGCTAGTTTTAGGGTCCCAAATACCGTAATTTTCAGTCGTCTGCAGGGCACGTGCCTGGAAACATTTTTTCGGTAAACTCTACAACATCCTAGTTGCAAACCACCAACTGGACCCAACTAGCTTGAATTTTCGACCCTAAGTCATTCGTGGCACATGTGGTACACTGGTCACGGGTTCCACGGAAATGGTCCAAAATTCGCCAAAAACAGCATTTACCGGCTTATATCTCGCGATAGGAAACTCGGATCGGCAAAAACTCACTTCCATCGTGTAGAGCGTGGTCGAATTGACCTAGAAACATGTTCAAATTGCCGAAAAGTTTTTTTAATGGAACCCATATAATGGCACATGCCAGTTTTAGGGTCCCAAATACCGTAATTTTCAGTCGTCTGCAGGGCACGTGCCTGGAAACATTTTTTCGGTAAATTCCACAACATCCTAGTTGCAAACCACCAACTGGACCCAACTAGCTTGAATTTTCGACCCTAAGTCATTCGTGGCACATGTGGTACACTGGTCACGGGTTCCACGGAAATGGTCCAAAATTAGCCAAAAACAGCCTTTACCGGCTTATATCTCGCGATAGGAAACTCGGATCGGCAAAAACTCACTTCCATCGTGTAGAGCGTGGTCGAATTGACCTAGAAACATGTTCAAATTGCCGGAAAGTTTTTTTAATGGAACCCATATAATGGCACATGCCAGTTTTAGGGTCCCAAATACCGTAATTTTCAGTCGTCTGCAGGGCACGTGCCTGGAAACATTTTTTCGGTAAACTCTACAACATCCTAGTTGCAAACCACCAACTGGACCCAACTAGCTTGAATTTTCGACCCTAAGTCATTCGTGGCACATGTGGTACACTGGTCACGGGTTCCACGGAAATGGTCCAAAATTAGCCAAAAACAGCCTTTACCGGCTTATATCTCGCGATAGGAAACTCGGATCGGCAAAAACTCACTTCCATCGTGTAGAGCGTGGTCGACTTGACCTAGAAACATGTTCAAATTGCCGAAAAGTTTTTTTAATGGAACCCATATAATGGCACATGCCAGTTTTAGGGTCCCAAATACCGTAATTTTCAGTCGTCTGCAGGGCACGTGCCTGGAAACATTTTTTCGGTAAATTCCACAACATCCTAGTTGCAAACCACCAACTGGACCCAACTAGCTTGAATTTTCGACCCTAAGTCATTCGTGGCACATGTGGTACACTGGTCACGGGTTCCACGGAAATGGTCCAAAATTAGCCAAAAACAGCCTTTACCGGCTTATATCTCGCGATAGGAAACTCGGATCGACAAAAACTCACTTCCATCGTGTAGAGCGTGGTCGAATTGACCTAGAAACATGTTCAAATTGCCGAAAAGTTTTTTTAATGGAACCCATATAATGGCACATGCCAGTTTTAGGGTCCCAAATACCGTAATTTTCAGTCGTCTGCAGGGCACGTGCCTGGAAACATTTTTTCGGTATATTCCACAACATCCTAGTTGCAAACCACCAACTGGACCCAACTAGCTTGAATTTTCGACCCTAAGTCATTCGTGGCACATGTGGTACACTGGTCACGGGTTCCACGGAAATGGTCCAAAATTAGCCAAAAACAGCCTTTACCGGCTTATATCTCGCGATAGGAAACTCGGATCGGCAAAAACTCACTTCCATCGTGTAGAGCGTGGTCGAATTGACCTAGAAACATGTTCAAATTGCCGAAAAGTTTTTTTAATGGAACCCATATAATGGCACATGCTAGTTTTAGGGTCCCAAATACCGTAATTTTCAGTCGTCTGCAGGGCACGTGCCTGGAAACATTTTTTCGGTAAATCCCACAACATCCTAGTTGCAAACCACCAACTGGACCCAACTAGCTTGAATTTTCGACCCTAAGTCATTCGTGGCACATGTGGTACACTGGTCACGGGTTCCACGGAAATGGTCCAAAATTAGCCAAAAACAGCCTTTACCGGCTTATATCTCGCGATAGGAAACTCGGATCGACAAAAACTCACTTCCATCGTGTAGAGCGTGGTCGAATTGACCTAGAAACATGTTCAAATTGCCGAAAAGTTTTTTTAATGGAACCCATATAATGGCACATGCCAGTTTTAGGGTCCCAAATACCGTAATTTTCAGTCGTCTGCAGGGCACGTGCCTGGAAACATTTTTTTCGGTAAATTCCACAACATCCTAGTTGCAAACCACCAACTGGACCCAACTAGCTTGAATTTTCGACCCTAAGTCATTCGTGGCACATGTGGTACACTGGTCACGGGTTCCACGGAAATGGTCCAAAATTAGCCAAAAACAGCCTTTACCGGCTTATATCTCGCGATAGGAAACTCGGATCGGCAAAAACTCACTTCCATCGTGTAGAGCGTGGTCGAATTGACCTAGAAACATGTTCAAATTGCCGAAAAGTTTTTTTAATGGAACCCATATAATGGCACATGCCAGTTTTAGGGTCCCAAATACCGTAATTTTCAGTCGTCTGCAGGGCACGTGCCTGGAAACATTTTTTCGGTAAATTCCACAACATCCTAGTTGCAAACCACCAACTGGACCCAACTAGCTTGAATTTTCGACCCTAAGTCATTCGTGGCACATGTGGTACACTGGTCACGGGTTCCACGGAAATGGTCCGAAATTAGCCAAAAACAGCCTTTACCGGCTTATATCTCGCGATAGGAAACTCGGATCGGCAAAAACTCACTTCCATCGTGTAGAGCGTGGTCGAATTGACCTAGAAACATGTTCAAATTGCCGAAAAGTTTTTTTAATGGAACCCATATAATGGCACATGCCAGTTTTAGGGTCCCAAATACCGTAATTTTCAGTCGTCTGCAGGGCACGTGCCTGGAAACATTTTTTCGGTATATTCCACAACATCCTAGTTGCAAACCACCAACTGGACCCAACTAGCTTGAATTTTCGACCCTAAGTCATTCGTGGCACATGTGGTACACTGGTCACGGGTTCCACGGAAATGGTCCAAAATTAGCCAAAAACAGCCTTTACCGGCTTATATCTCGCGATAGGAAACTCGGATCGGCAAAAACTCACTTCCATCGTGTAGAGCGTGGTCGAATTGACCTAGAAACATGTTCAAATTGCCGAAAAGTTTTTTTAATGGAACCCATATAATGGCACATGCTAGTTTTAGGGTCCCAAATACCGTAATTTTCAGTCGTCTGCAGGGCACGTGCCTGGAAACATTTTTTCGGTAAACTCTACAACATCCTAGTTGCAAACCACCAACTGGACCCAACTAGCTTGAATTTTCGACCCTAAGTCATTCGTGGCACATGTGGTACACTGGTCACGGGTTCCACGGAAATGGTCCAAAATTAGCCAAAAACAGCCTTTACCGGCTTATATCTCGCGATAGGAAACTCGGATCGGCAAAAACTCACTTCCATCGTGTAGAGCGTGGTCGAATTGACCTAGAAACATGTTCAAATTGCCGGAAAGTTTTTTTAATGGAACCCATATAATGGCACATGCCAGTTTTAGGGTCCCAAATACCGTAATTTGCAGTCGTCTGCAGGGCACGTGCCTGGAAACATTTTTTCGGTAAACTCTACAACATCCTAGTTGCAAACCACCAACTGGACCCAACTAGCTTGAATTTTCGACCCTAAGTCATTCGTGGCACATGTGGTACACTGGTCACGGGTTCCACGGAAATGGTCCAAAATTAGCCAAAAACAGCCTTTACCGGCTTATATCTCGCGATAGGAAACTCGGATCGGCAAAAACTCACTTCCATCGTGTAGAGCGTGGTCGAATTGACCTAGAAACATGTTCAAATTGCCGAAAAGTTTTTTTAATGGAACCCATATAATGGCACATGCCAGTTTTAGGGTCCCAAATACCGTAATTTTCAGTCGTCTGCAGGGCACGTGCCTGGAAACATTTTTTCGGTAAATTCCACAACATCCTAGTTGCAAACCACCAACTGGACCCAACTAGCTTGAATTTTCGACCCTAAGTCATTCGTGGCACATGTGGTACACTGTTCACGGGTTCCACGGAAATGGTCCAAAATTAGCCAAAAACAGCCTTTACCGGCTTATATCTCGCGATAGGAAACTCGGATCGGCAAAAACTCACTTCCATCGTGTAGAGCGTGGTCGAATTGACCTAGAAACATGTTCAAATTGCCGAAAAGTTTTTTTAATGGAACCCATATAATGGCACATGCCAGTTTTAGGGTCCCAAATACCGTAATTTTCAGTCGTCTGCAGGGCACGTGCCTGGAAACATTTTTTCGGTAAATTCCACAACATCCTAGTTGCAAACCACCAACTGGACCCAACTAGCTTGAATTTTCGACCCTAAGTCATTCGTGGCACATGTGGTACACTGGTCACGGGTTCCACGGAAATGGTCCAAAATTAGCCAAAAACAGCCTTTACCGGCTTATATCTCGCGATAGGAAACTCGGATCGGCAAAAACTCACTTCCATCGTGTAGAGCGTGGTCGAGTTGACCTAGAAACATGTTCAAATTGCCGAAAAGTTTTTTTAATGGAACCCATATAATGGCACATGCCAGTTTTAGGGTCCCAAATACCGTAATTTTCAGTCGTCTGCACGGCACGTGCCTGGAAACATTTTTTCGGTAAATTCCACAACATCCTAGTTGCAAACCACCAACTGGACCCAACTAGCTTGAATTTTCGACCATAAGTCATTCGTGGCACATGTGGTACACTGGTCACGGGTTCCACGGAAATGGTCCAAAATTAGCCAAAAACAGCCTTTACCGGCTTATATCTCGCGATAGGAAACTCGGATCGGCAAAAACTCACTCCCATCGTGTAGAGCGTGGTCGAATTGACCTAGAAACATGTTCAAATTGCCGAAAAGTTTTTTTAATGGAACCCATATAATGGCACATGCCAGTTTTAGGGTCCCAAATACCGTAATTTTCAGTCGTCTGCAGGGCACGTGCCTGGAAACATTTTTTCGGTAAACTCTACAACATCCTAGTTGCAAACCACCAACTGGACCCAACTAGCTTGAATTTTCGACCCTAAGTCATTCGTGGCACATGTGGTACACTGGTCACGGGTTCCACGGAAATGGTCCAAAATTAGCCAAAAACAGCCTTTACCGGCTTATATCTCGCGATAGAAAACTCGGATCGGCAAAAACTCACTTCCATCGTGTAGAGCGTGGTCGAATTGACCTAGAAACATGTTCAAATTGCCGAAACGTTTTTTTAATGGAACCCATATAATGGCACATGCCAGTTTTAGGGTCCCAAATACCGTAATTTTCAGTCGTCTGCAGGGCACGTGCCTGGAAACATTTTTTCGGTAAATTCCACAACATCCTAGTTGCAAACCACCAACTGGACCCAACTAGCTTGAATTTTCGACCCTAAGTCATTCGTGGCACATGTGGTACACTGGTCACGGGTTCCACGGAAATGGTCCAAAATTAGCCAAAAACAGCCTTTACCGGCTTATATCTCGCGATAGGAAACTCGGATCGGCAAAAACTCACTTCCATCGTGTAGAGCGTGGTCGAATTGACCTAGAAACATGTTCAAATTGCCGAAAAGTTTTTTTTAATGGAACCCATATAATAACACATGCCAGTTTTAGGGTCCCAAATACCGTAATTTTCAGTCGTCTGCAGGGCACGTGCCTGGAAACATTTTTTCGGTAAATTCCACAACATCCTAGTTGCAAACCACCAACTGGACCCAACTAGCTTGAATTTTCGACCCTAAGTCATTCGTGGCACATGTGGTACACTGGTCACGGGTTCCACGGAAATGGTCCAAAATTAGCCAAAAACAGCCTTTACCGGCTTATATCTCGCGATAGGAAACTCGGATCGGCAAAAACTCACTTCCATCGTGTAGAGCGTGGTCGAATTGACCTAGAAACATGTTCAAATTGCCGAAAAGTTTTTTTAATGGAACCCATATAATGGCACATGCCAGTTTTAGGGTCCCAAATACCGTAATTTTCAGTCGTCTGCAGGGCACGTGCCTGGAAACATTTTTTCGGTAAATTCCACAACATCCTAGTTGCAAACCACCAACTGGACCCAACTAGCTTGAATTTTCGACCCTAAGTCATTCGTGGCACATGTGGTACACTGGTCACGGGTTCCACGGAAATGGTCCAAAATTTGCCAAAAACAGCCTTTACCGGCTTATATCTCGCGATAGGAAACTCGGATCGGCAAAAACTCACTTCCATCGTGTAGAGCGTGGTCGAATTGACCTAGAAACATGTTCAAATTGCCGAAAAGTTTTTTTTAATGGAACCCATATAATGGCACATGCCAGTTTTAGGGTCCCAAATACCGTAATTTTCAGTCGTCTGCAGGGCACGTGCGTGGAAACATTTTTTTCGGTAAATTCCACAACATCCTAGTTGCAAACCACCAACTGGACCCAACTAGCTTGAATTTTCGACCCTAAGTCATTCGTGGCACATGTGGTACACTGGTCACGGGTTCCACGGAAATGGTCCAAAATTAGCCAAAAACAGCCTTTACCGGCTTATATCTCGCGATAGGAAACTCGGATCGGCAAAAACTCACTTCCATCGTGTAGAGCGTGGTCGAATTGACCTAGAAACATGTTCAAATTGCCGAAAAGTTTTTTTAATGGAACCCATATAATGGCACATGCCAGTTTTAGGGTCCCAAATACCGTAATTTTCAGTCGTCTGCAGGGCACGTGCCTGGAAACATTTTTTCGGTAAATTCCACAACATCCTAGTTGCAAACCACCAACTGGACCCAACTAGCTTGAATTTTCGACCCTAAGTCATTCGTGGCACATGTGGTACACTGGTCACGGGTTCCACGGAAATGGTCCAAAATTAGCCAAAAACAGCCTTTACCGGCTTATATCTCGCGATAGGAAACTCGGATCGGCAAAAACTCACTTCCATCGTGTAGAGCGTGGTCGAATTGACCTAGAAACATGTTCAAATTGCCGAAAAGTTTTTTTAATGGAACCCATATAATGGCACATGCCAGTTTTAGGGTCCCAAATACCGTAATTTTCAGTCGTCTGCAGGGCACGTGCCTGGAAACATTTTTTCGGTAAATTCCACAACATCCTAGTTGCAAACCACCAACTGGACCCAACTAGCTTGAATTTTCGACCCTAAGTCATTCGTGGCACATGTGGTACACTGGTCACGGGTTCCACGGAAATGGTCCAAAATTAGCCAAAAACAGCCTTTACCGGCTTATATCTCGCGATAGGAAACTCGGATCGGCAAAACCTCACTTTCATCGTGTAGAGCGTGGTCGAATTGACCTAGAAACATGTTCAAATTGCCGAAAAGTTTTTTTAATGGAACCCATATAATGGCACATGCCAGTTTTAGGGTCCCAAATACCGTAATTTTCAGTCGTCTGCAGGGCACGTGCCTGGAAACATTTTTTCGGTAAATTCCACAACATCCTAGTTGCAAACCACCAACTGGACCCAACTAGCTTGAATTTTCGACCCTAAGTCATTCGTGGCACATGTGGTACACTGGTCACGGGTTCCACGGAAATGGTCCAAAATTAGCCAAAAACAGCCTTTACCGGCTTATATCTCGCGATAGGAAACTCGGATCGGCAAAAACTCACTTCCATCGTGTAGAGCGTGGTCGAATTGACCTAGAAACATGTTCAAATTGCCGAACAGTTTTTTTAATGGAACCCATATAATGGCACATGCCAGTTTTAGGGTCCCAAATACCGTAATTTTCAGTCGTCTGCAGGGCACGTGCCTGGAAACATTTTTTCGGTAAATTCCACAACATCCTAGTTGCAAACCACCAACTGGACCCAACTAGCTTGAATTTTCGACCCTAAGTCATTCGTGGCACATGTGGTACACTGGTCACGGGTTCCACGGAAATGGTCCAAAATTAGCCAAAAACAGCCTTTACCGGCTTATATCTCGCGATAGGAAACTCGGATCGGCAAAAACTCACTTCCATCGTGTAGAGCGTGGTCGAATTGACCTAGAAACATGTTCAAATTGCTGAAAAGTTTTTTTAATGGAACCCATATAATGGCACATGCCAGTTTTAGGGTCCCAAATACCGTAATTTTCAGTCGTCTGCAGGGCACGTGCCTGGAAACATTTTTTCGGTAAATTCCACAACATCCTAGTTGCAAACCACCAACTGGACCCAACTAGCTTGAATTTTCGACCCTAAGTCATTCGTGGCACATGTGGTACACTGGTCACGGGTTCCACGGAAATGGTCCAAAATTAGCCAAAAACAGCCTTTACCGGCTTATATCTCGCGATAGGAAACTCGGATCGGCAAAAACTCACTTCCATCGTGTAGAGCGTGGTCGAATTGACCTAGAAACATGTTCAAATTGCCGAAAAGTTTTTTTAATGGAACCCATATAATGGCACATGCCAGTTTTAGGGTCCCAAATACCGTAATTTTCAGTCGTCTGCAGGGCACGTGCCTGGAAACATTTTTTCGGTAAATTCCACAACATCCTAGTTGCAAACCACCAACTGGACCCAACTAGCTTGAATTTTCGACCCTAAGTCATTCGTGGCACATGTGGTACACTGGTCACGGGTTCCACGGAAATGGTCCAAAATTAGCCAAAAACAGCCTTTACCGGCTTATATCTCGCGATAGGAAACTCGGATCGGCAAAAACTCACTTCCATCGTGTAGAGCGTGGTCGAATTGACCTAGAAACATGTTCAAATTGCCAAAAAGTTTTTTTAATGGAACCCATATAATGGCACATGCCAGTTTTAGGGTCCCAAATACCGTAATTTTCAGTCGTCTGCAGGGCACGTGCCTGGAAACATTTTTTCGGTAAATTCCACAACATCCTAGTTGCAAACCACCAACTGGACCCAACTAGCTTGAATTTTCGACCCTAAGTCATTCGTGGCACATGTGGTACACTGGTCACGGGTTCCACGGAAATGGTCCAAAATTAGCCAAAAACAGCCTTTACCGGCTTATATCTCGCGATAGGAAACTCGGATCGGCAAAAACTCACTTCCATCGTGTAGAGCGTGGTCGAATTGACCTAGAAACATGTTCAAATTGCCGAAAAGTTTTTTTAATGGAACCCATATAATGGCACATGCCAGTTTTAGGGTCCCAAATACCGTAATTTTCAGTCGTCTGCAGGGCACGTGCCTGGAAACATTTTTTCGGTAAATTCCACAACATCCTAGTTGCAAACCACAAACTGGACCCAACTAGCTTGAATTTTCGACCCTAAGTCATTCGTGGCACATGTGGTACACTGGTCACGGGTTCCACGGAAATGGTCCAAAATTAGCCAAAAACAGCCTTTACCGGCTTATATCTCGCGATAGGAAACTCGGATCGGCAAAAACTCACTTCCATCGTGTAGAGCGTGGTCGAATTGACCTAGAAACATGTTCAAATTGCCGAAAAGTTTTTTTAATGGAACCCATATAATGGCACATGCCAGTTTTAGGGTCCCAAATACCGTAATTTTCAGTCGTCTGCAGGGCACGTGCCTGGAAACATTTTTTCGGTAAATTCCACAACATCCTAGTTGCAAACCACCAACTGGACCCAACTAGCTTGAATTTTCGACCCTAAGTCATTCGTGGCACATGTGGTACACTGGTCACGGGTTCCACGGAAATGGTCCAAAATTAGCCAAAAACAGCCTTTACCGGCTTATATCTCGCGATAGGAAACTCGGATCGGCAAAAACTCGCTTCCATCGTGTAGAGCGTGGTCGAATTGACCTAGAAACATGTTCAAATTGCCGAAAAGTTTTTTTAATGGAACCCATATAATGGCACATGCCAGTTTTAGGGTCCCAAATACCGTAATTTTCAGTCGTCTGCAGGGCACGTGCCTGGAAACATTTTTTCGGTAAATTCCACAACATCCTAGTTGCAAACCACCAACTGGACCCAACTAGCTTGAATTTTCGACCCTAAGTCATTCGTGGCACATGTGGTACACTGGTCACGGGTTCCACGGAAATGGTCCAAAATTAGCCAAAAACAGCCTTTACCGGCTTATATCTCGCGATAGGAAACTCGGATCGGCAAAAACTCACTTCCATCGTGTAGAGCGTGGTCGAATTGACCTAGAAACATGTTCAAATTGCCGAAAAGTTTTTTTAATGGAACCCATATAATGGCACATGCCAGTTTTAGGGTCCCAAATACCGTAATTTTCAGTCGTCTGCAGGGCACGTGCCTGGAAACATTTTTTCGGTAAATTCCACAACATCCTAGTTGCAAACCACCAACTGGACCCAACTAGCTTGAATTTTCGACCCTAAGTCATTCGTGGCACATGTGGTACACTGGTCACGGGTTCCACGGAAATGGTCCAAAATTAGCCAAAAACAGCCTTTACCGGCTTATATCTCGCGATAGGAAACTCGGATCGGCAAAAACTCACTTCCATCGTGTAGAGCGTGGTCGAATTGACCTAGAAACATGTTCAAATTGCCGAAAAGTTTTTTAATGGAACCCATATAATGGCACATGCCAGTTTTAGGGTCCCAAATACCGTAATTTTCAGTCGTCTGCAGGGCACGTGCCTGGAAACATTTTTTCGGTAAATTCCACAACATCCTAGTTGCAAACCACCAACTGGACCCAACTAGCTTGAATTTTCGACCCTAAGTCATTCGTGGCACATGTGGTACACTGGTCACGGGTTCCACGGAAATGGTCCAAAATTAGCCAAAAACAGCCTTTACCGGCTTATATCTCGCGATAGGAAACTCGGATCGGCAAAAACTCACTTCCATCGTGTAGAGCGTGGTCGAATTGACCTAGAAACATGTTCAAATTGCCGAAAAGTTTTTATAATGGAACCCATATAATGGCACATGCCAGTTTTAGGGTCCCAAATACCGTAATTTTCAGTCGTCTGCAGGGCACGTGCCTGGAAACATTTTTTCGGTAAATTCCACAACATCCTAGTTGCAAACCACCAACTGGACCCAACTAGCTTGAATTTTCGAACCTAAGTCATTCGTGGCACATGTGGTACACTGGTCACGGGTTCCACGGAAATGGTCCAAAATTAGCCAAAAACAGCCTTTACCGGCTTATATCTCGCGATAGAAAACTCGGATCGGCAAAAACTCACTTCCATCGTGTAGAGCGTGGTCGAATTGACCTAGAAACATGTTCAAATTGCCGAAAAGTTTTTTTAATGGAACCCATATAATGGCACATGCCAGTTTTAGGGTCCCAAATACCGTAATTTTCAGTCGTCTGCAGGGCACGTGCCTGGAAACATTTTTTCGGTAAATTCCACAACATCCTAGTTGCAAACCACCAACTGGACCCAACTAGCTTGAATTTTCGACCCTAAGTCATTCGTGGCACATGTGGTACACTGGTCACGGGTTCCACGGAAATGGTCCAAAATTCGCCAAAAACAGCCTTTACCGGCTTATATCTCGCGATAGGAAACTCGGATCGGCAAAAACTCACTTCCATCGTGTAGAGCGTGGTCGAATTGACCTAGAAACATGTTCAAATTGCCGAAAAGTTTTTTTAATGGAACCCATATAATGGCACATGCCAGTTTTAGGGTCCCAAATACCGTAATTTTCAGTCGTCTGCAGGGCACGTGCCTGGAAACATTTTTTCGGTAAATTCCACAACATCCTAGTTGCAAACCACCAACTGGACCCAACTAGCTTGAATTTTCGACCCTAAGTCATTCGTGGCACATGTGGTACACTGGTCACGGGTTCCACGGAAATGGTCCAAAATTAGCCAAAAACAGCCTTTACCGGCTTATATCTCGCGATAGGAAACTCGGATCGGCAAAAACTCACTTCCATCGTGTAGAGCGTGGTCGAATTGACCTAGAAACATGTTCAAATTGCCGAAAAGTTTTTTTAATGGAACCCATATAATGGCACATGCCAGTTTTAGGGTCCCAAATACCGTAATTTTCAGTCGTCTGCAGGGCACGTGCCTGGAAACATTTTTTCGGTAAATTCCACAACATCCTAGTTGCAAACCACAAACTGGACCCAACTAGCTTGAATTTTCGACCCTAAGTCATTCGTGGCACATGTGGTACACTGGTCACGGGTTCCACGGAAATGGTCCAAAATTAGCCAAAAACAGCCTTTACCGGCTTATATCTCGCGATAGGAAACTCGGATCGGCAAAAACTCACTTCCATCGTGTAGAGCGTGGTCGAATTGACCTAGAAACATGTTCAAATTGCCGAAAATTTTTTTTAATGGAACCCATATAATGGCACATGCCAGTTTTAGGGTCCCAAATACCGTAATTTTCAGTCGTCTGCAGGGCACGTGCCTGGAAACATTTTTTCGGTAAATTCCACAACATCCTAGTTGCAAACCACCAACTGGACCCAACTAGCTTGAATTTTCGACCCTAAGTCATTCGTGGCACATGTGGTACACTGGTCACGGGTTCCACGGAAATGGTCCAAAATTAGCCAAAAACAGCCTTCACCGGTTTATATCTCGCGATAGGAAACTCGGATCGGCAAAAACTCACTTCCATCGTGTAGAGCGTGGTCGAATTGACCTAGAAACATGTTCAAATTGCCGAAAAGTTTTTTTAATGGAACCCATATAATGGCACATGCCAGTTTTAGGGTCCCAAATACCGTAATTTTCAGTCGTCTGCAGGGCACGTGCCTGGAAACATTTTTTCGGTAAATTCCACAACATCCTAGTTGCAAACCACCAACTGGACCCAACTAGCTTGAATTTTCGACCCTAAGTCATTCGTGGCACATGTGGTACACTGGTCACGGGTTCCACGGAAATGGTCCAAAATTAACCAAAAACAGCCTTTACCGGCTTATATCTCGCGATAGGAAACTCGGATCGGCAAAAACTCACTTCCATCGTGTAGAGCGTGGTCGAATTGACCTAGAAACCTGTTCAAATTGCCGAAAAGTTTTTTTAATGGAACCCATATAATGGCACATGCCAGTTTTAGGGTCCCAAATACCGTAATTTTCAGTCGTCTGCAGGGCACGTGCCTGGAAACATTTTTTCGGTAAACTCCACAACATCCTAGTTGCAAACCACCAACTGGACCCAACTAGCTTGAATTTTTGACCCTAAGTCATTCGTGGCACATGTGGTACACTGGTCACGGGTTCCACGGAAATGGTCCAAAATTAGCCAAAAACAGCCTTTACCGGCTTATATCTCGCGATAGGAAACTCGGATCGGCAAAAACACACTTCCATCGTGTAGAGCGTGGTCGAATTGACCTAGAAACATGTTCAAATTGCCGAAAAGTTTTTTAATGGAACCCATATAATGGCACATGCCAGTTTTAGGGTCCCAAATACCGTAATTTTCAGTCGTCTGCAGGGCACGTGCCTGGAAACATTTTTTCGGTAAATTCCACAACATCCTAGTTGCAAACCACCAACTGGACCCAACTAGCTTGGATTTTCGACCCTAAGTCATTCGTGGCACATGTGGTACACTGGTCACGGGTTCCACGGAAATGGTCCAAAATTAGCCAAAAACAGCCTTTACCGGCTTATATCTCGCGATAGGAAACTCGGATCGGCAAAAACTCACTTCCATCGTGTAGAGCGTGGTCGAATTGACCTAGAAACATGTTCAAATTGCCGAAAAGTTTTTTTAATGGAACCCATATAATGGCACATGCCAGTTTTAGGGTACCAAATACCGTAATTTTCAGTCGTCTGCAGGGCACGTGCCTGGAAACATTTTTTCGGTAAATTCCACAACATCCTAGTTGCAAACCACCAACTGGACCCAACTAGCTTGAATTTTCGACCCTAAGTCATTCGTGGCACATGTGGTACACTGGTCACGGGTTCCACGGAAATGGTCCAAAATTAGCCAAAAACAGCCTTTACCGGCTTATATCTCGCGATAGGAAACTCGGATCGGCAAAAACACACTTCCATCGTGTAGAGCGTGGTCGAATTGACCTAGAAACATGTTCAAATTGCCGAAAAGTTTTTTTTTGGAACCCATATAATGGCACATGCCAGTTTTAGGGTCCCAAATACCGTAATTTTCAGTCGTCTGCAGGGCACGTGCCTGGAAACATTTTTTCGGTAAATTCCACAACATCCTAGTTGCAAACCACCAACTGGACCCAACTAGCTTGAATTTTCGACCCTAAGTCATTCGTGGCACATGTGGTACACTGGTCACGGGTTCCACGGAAATGGTCCAAAATTAGCCAAAAACAGCCTTTACCGGCTTATATCTCGCGATAGGAAACTCGGATCGGCAAAAACTCACTTCCATCGTGTAGAGCGTGGTCGAATTGACTTAGAAACATGTTCAAATTGCCGAAAAGTTTTTTTAATGGAACCCATATAATGGCACATGCCAGTTTTAGGGTCCCAAATACCGTAATTTTCAGTCGTCTGCAGGGCACGTGCCTGGAAACATTTTTTCGGTAAATTCCACAACATCCTAGTTGCAAACCACCAACTGGACCCAACTAGCTTGAATTTTCGACCCTAAGTCATTCGTGGCACATGTGGTACACTGGTCACGGGTTCCACGGAAATGGTCCTAAATTAGCCAAAAACAGCCTTTACCGGCTTATATCTCGCGATAGGAAACTCGGATCGGCAAAAACTCACTTCCATCGTGTAGAGCGTGGTCGAATTGACCTAGAAACATGTTCAAATTGCCGAAAAGTTTTTTTAATGGAACCCATATAATGGCACATGCCAGTTTTAGGGTCCCAAATACCGTAATTTTCAGTCGTCTGCAGGGCACGTGCCTGGAAACATTTTTTCGGTAAATTCCACAACATCCTAGTTGCAAACCACCAACTGGACCCAACTAGCTTGAATTTTCGACCCTAAGTCATTCGTGGCACATGTGGTACACTGGTCACGGGTTCCACGGAAATGGTCCAAAATTCGCCAAAAACAGCCTTTACCGGCTTATATCTCGCGATAGGAAACTCGGATCGGCAAAAACTCACTTCCATCGTGTAGAGCGTGGTCGAATTGACCTAGAAACATGTTCAAATTGCCGAAAAGTTTTTTTAATGGAACCCATATAATGGCACATGCCAGTTTTAGGTTCCCAAATACCGTAATTTTCAGTCGTCTGCAGGGCACGTGCCTGGAAACATTTTTTCGGTAAATTCCACAACATCCTAGTTGCAAACCACCAACTGGACCCAACTAGCTTGAATTTTCGACCCTAAGTCATTCGTGGCACATGTGGTACACTGGTCACGGGTTCCACGGAAATGGTCCAAAATTAGCCAAAAACAGCCTTTACCGGCTTATATCTCGCGATAGGAAACTCGGATCGGCAAAAACTCACTTCCATCGTGTAGAGCGTGGTCGAATTGACCTAGAAACATGTTCAAATTGCCGAAAAGTTTTTTTAATGGAACCCATATAATGGCACATGCCAGTTTTAGGGTCCCAAATACCGTAATTTTCAGTCGTCTGCAGGGCACGTGCCTGGAAACATTTTTTCGGTAAATTCCACAACATCCTAGTTGCAAATCACCAACTGGACCCAACTAGCTTGAATTTTCGACCCTAAGTCATTCGTGGCACATGTGGTACACTGGTCACGGGTTCAACGGAAATGGTCCAAAATTAGCCAAAAACAGCCTTTACCGGCTTATATCTCGCGATAGGAAACTCGGATCGGCAAAAACTCACTCCCATCGTGTAGAGCGTGGTCGAATCGACCTAGAAACATGTTCAAATTGCCGAAAAGTTTTTTTAATGGAACCCATATAATGGCACATGCCAGTTTTAGGGTCCCAAATACCGTAATTTTCAGTCGTCTGCAGGGCACGTGCCTGGAAACATTTTTTCGGTAAACTCTACAACATCCTAGTTGCAAACCACCAACTGGACCCAACTAGCTTGAATTTTCGACCCTAAGTCATTCGTGGCACATGTGGTACACTGGTCACGGGTTCCACGGAAATGGTCCAAAATTAGCCAAAAACAGCCTTTACCGGCTTATATCTCGCGATAGGAAACTCGGATCGGCAAAAACTCACTTCCATCGTGTAGAGCGTGGTCGAATTGACCTAGAAACATGTTCAAATTGCCGAAAAGTTTTTTTAATGGAACCCATATAATGGCACATGCCAGTCTTAGGGTCCCAAATACCGTAATTTTCAGTCGTCTGCAGGGCACGTGCCTGGAAACATTTTTTCGGTAAATTCCACAACATCCTAGTTGCAAACCACCAACTGGACCCAACTAGCTTGAATTTTCGACCCTAAGTCATTCGTGGCACATGTGGTACACTGGTCACGGGTTCCACGGAAATGGTCCGAAATTAGCCAAAAACAGCCTTTACCGGCTTATATCTCGCGATAGGAAACTCGGATCGGCAAAAACTCACTTCCATCGTGTAGAGCGTGGTCGAATTGACCTAGAAACATGTTCAAATTGCCGAAAAGTTTTTTTAATGGAACCCATATAATGGCACATGCCAGTTTTAGGGTCCCAAATACCGTAATTTTCAGTCGTCTGCAGGGCACGTGCCTGGAAACATTTTTTCGGTAAATTCCACAACATCCTAGTTGCAAACCACCAACTGGACCCAACTAGCTTGAATTTTCGACCCTAAGTCATTCGTGGCACATGTGGTACACTGGTCACGGGTTCCACGGAAATGGTCCAAAATTAGCCAAAAACAGCCTTTACCGGCTTATATCTCGCGATAGGAAACTCGGATCGGCAAAAACTCACTTCCATCGTGTAGAGCGTGGTCGAATTGACCTAGAATCATGTTCAAATTGCCGGAAAGTTTTTTAATGGAACTTATATAATGGCACATGCCAGTTTTAGGGTCCCAAATACCGTAATTTTCAGTCGTCTGCAGGGCACGTGCCTGGAAACATTTTTCGGTAAATTCCACAACATCCTAGTTGCAAACCACCAACTGGACCCAACTAGCTTGAATTTTCGACCCTAAGTCATTCGTGGCACATGTGGTACACTGGTCACGGGTTCCACGGAAATGGTCCAAAATTAGCCAAAAACAGCCTTTACCGGCTTATATCTCGCGATAGGAAACTCGGATTGGCAAAAACTCACTCCCATCGTGTAGAGCGTGGTCGAATTGACCTAGAAACATGTTCAAATTGCCGAAAAGTTTTTTTAATGGAACCCATATAATGGCACATGCCAGTTTTAGGGTCCCAAATACCGTAATTTTCAGTCGTCTGCAGGGCACGTGCCTGGAAACATTTTTTCGGTAAACTCTACAACATCCTAGTTGCAAACCACCAACTGGACCCAACTAGCTTGAATTTTCGACCCTAAGTCATTCGTGGCACATGTGGTACACTGGTCACGGGTTCCACGGAAATGGTCCAAAATTAGCCAAAAACAGCCTTTACCGGCTTATATCTCGCGATAGGAAACTCGGATCGGCAAAAACTCACTTCCATCGTGTAGAGCGTGGTTGAATTGACCTAGAGACATGTTCAAATTGCCGAAAAGTTTTTTTAATGGAACCCATATAATGGCACATGCCAGTTTTAGGGTCCCAAATACCGTAATTTTCAGTCGTCTGCAGGGCACGTGCCTGGAAACATTTTTTCGGTAAATTCCACAACATCCTAGTTGCAAACCACCAACTGGACCCAACTAGCTTGAATTTTCGACCCTAAGTCATTCGTGGCACATGTGGTACACTGGTCACGGGTTCCACGGAAATGGTCCAAAATTAGCCAAAAACAGCCTTTACCGGCTTATATCTCGCGATAGGAAACTCGGATCGGCAAAAACTCACTCCCATCGTGTAGAGCGTGGTCGAATTGACCTAGAAACATGTTCAAATTGCCGAAAAGTTTTTTTAATGGAACCCATATAATGGCACATGCCAGTTTTAGGGTCCCAAATACCGTAATTTTCAGTCGTCTGCAGGGCACGTGCCTGGAAACATTTTTTCGGTAAATTCCACAACATCCTAGTTGCAAACCACCAACTGGACCCAACTAGCTTGAATTTTCGACCATAAGTCATTCGTGGCACATGTGGTACACTGGTCACGGGTTCCACGGAAATGGTCCAAAATTAGCCAAAAACAGCCTTTACCGGCTTATATCTCGCGATAGGAAACTCGGATCGGCAAAAACTCACTCCCATCGTGTAGAGCGTGGTCGAATTGACCTAGAAACATGTTCAAATTGCCGAAAAGTTTTTTTAATGGAACCCATATAATGGCACATGCCAGTTTTAGGGTCCCAAATACCGTAATTTTCAGTCGTCTGCAGGGCACGTGCCTGGAAACATTTTTTCGGTAAACTCTACAACATCCTAGTTGCAAACCACCAACTGGACCCAACTAGCTTGAATTTTCGACCCTAAGTCATTGGTGGCACATGTGGTACACTGGTCACGGGTTCCACGGAAATGGTCCAAAATTAGCCAAAAACAGCCTTTACCGGCTTATATCTCGCGATAGGAAACTCGGATCGGCAAAAAACTCACTTCCATCGTGTAGAGCGTGGTCGAATTGACCTAGAAACATGTTCAAATTGCCGAAAAGTTTTTTTTAATGGAACCCATATAATGGCACATGCCAGTTTTAGGGTCCCAAATACCGTAATTTTCAGTCGTCTGCAGGGCACGTGCCTGGAAACATTTTTTCGGTAAATTCCACAACATCCTAGTTGCAAACCACCAACTGGACCCAACTAGCTTGAATTTTCGACCCTAAGTCATTCGTGGCACATGTGGTACACTGGTCACGGGTTCCACGGAAATGGTCCAAAATTAGCCAAAAACAGCCTTTACCGGCTTATATCTCGCGATAGGAAACTCGGATCGGCAAAAACTCACTTCCATCGTGTAGAGCGTGGTTGAATTGACCTAGAAACATGTTCAAATTGCCGAAAAGTTTTTTTACTGGAACCCATATAATGGCACATGCCAGTTTTAGGGTCCCAAATACCGTAATTTTCAGTCGTCTGCAGGGCACGTGCCTGGAAACATTTTTTCGGTAAATTCCACAACATCCTAGTTGCAAACCACCAACTGGACCCAACTAGCTTGAATTTTCGACCCTAAGTCATTCGTGGCACATGTGGTACACTGGTCACGGGTTCCACGGAAATGGTCCAAAATTAGCCAAAAACAGCCTTTACCGGCTTATATCTCGCGATAGGAAACTCGGATCGGCAAAAACTCACTCCCATCGTGTAGAGCGTGGTCGAATTGACCTAGAAACATGTTCAAATTGCCGAAAAGTTTTTTTTAATGGAACCCATATAATGGCACATGCCAGTTTTAGGGTCCCAAATACCGTAATTTTCAGTCGTCTGCAGGGCACGTGCCTGGAAACATTTTTTCGGTAAATTCCACAACATCCTAGTTGCAAACCACCAACTGGATCCAACTAGCTTGAATTTTCGACCATAAGTCATTCGTGTCACATGTGGTACACTGGTCACGGGTTCCACGGAAATGGTCCAAAATTAGCCAAAAACAGCCTTTACCGGCTTATATCTCGCGATAGGAAACTCGGATCGGCAAAAACTCACTCCCATCGTGTAGAGCGTGGTCGAATTGACCTAGAAACATGTTCAAATTGCCGAAAAGTTTTTTTAATGGAACCCATATAATGGCACATGCCAGTTTTAGGGTCCCAAATACCGTAACTTTCAGTCGTCTGCAGGGCACGTGCCTGGAAACATTTTTTCGGTAAACTCTACAACATCCTAGTTGCAAACCACCAACTGGACCCAACTAGCTTGAATTTTCGACCCTAAGTCATTCGTGGCACATGTGGTACACTGGTCACGGGTTCCACGGAAATGGTCCAAAATTAGCCAAAAACAGCCTTTACCGGCTTATATCTCGCGATAGGAAACTCGGATCGGCAAAAACTCACTTCCATCGTGTAGAGCGTGGTCGAATTGACCTAGAAACATGTTCAAATTGCCGAAAAGTTTTTTTTAATGGAACCCATATAATGGCACATGCCAGTTTTAGGGTCCCAAATACCGTAATTTTCAGTCGTCTGCAGGGCACATGCCTGGAAACATTTTTTCGGTAAATTCCACAACATCCTAGTTGCAAACCACCAACTGGACCCAACTAGCTTGAATTTTCGACCCTAAGTCATTCGTGGCACATGTGGTACACTGGTCACGGGTTCCACGGAAATGGTCCAAAATTAGCCAAAAACAGCCTTTACCGGCTTATATCTCGCGATAGGAAACTCGGATCGGCAAAAACTCACTTCCATCGTGTAGAGCGTGGTCGAATTGACCTAGAAACATGTTCAAATTGCCGAAAAGTTTTTTTAATGGAACCCATATAATGGCACATGCCAGTTTTAGGGTCCCAAATACCGTAATTTTCAGTCGTCTGCAGGGCACGTGCCTGGAAACATTTTTTCGGTAAATCCCACAACATCCTAGTTGCAAACCACCAACTGGACCCAACTAGCTTGAATTTTCGACCCTAAGTCATTCGTGGCACATGTGGTACACTGGTCACGGGTTCCACGGAAATGGTCCAAAATAGCCAAAAACAGCCTTTACCGGCTTATGTCTCGCGATAGGAAACTCGGATCGGCAAAAACTCACTTCCATCGTGTAGAGCGTGGTCGAATTGACCTAGAAACATGTTCAAATTGCCGAAAAGTTTTTTTAATGGAACCCATATAATGGCACATGCCAGTTTTAGGGTCCCAAATACCGTAATTTTCAGTCGTCTGCAGGGCACGTGCCTGGAAACATTTTTTTCGGTAAATTCCACAACATCCTAGTTGCAAACCACCAACTGGACCCAACTAGCTTGAATTTTCGACCCTAAGTCATTCGTGGCACATGTGGTACACTGGTCACGGGTTCCACGGAAATGGTCCAAAATTAGCCAAAAACAGCCTTTACCGGCTTATATCTCGCGATAGGAAACTCGGATCGGCAAAAACTCACTTCCATCGTGTAGAGCGTGGTCGAATTGACCTAGAAACATGTTCAAATTGCCGAAAAGTTTTTTTAATGGAACCCATATAATGGCACATGCCAGTTTTAGGGTCCCAAATACCGTAATTTTCAGTCGTCTGCAGGGCACGTGCCTGGAAACATTTTTTCGGTAAATTCCACAACATCCTAGTTGCAAACCACCAACTGGACCCAACTAGCTTGAATTTTCGACCCTAAGTCATTCGTGGCACATGTGGTACACTGGTCACGGGTTCCACGGAAATGGTCCGAAATTAGCCAAAAACAGCCTTTACCGGCTTATATCTCGCGATAGGAAACTCGGATCGGCAAAAACTCACTTCCATCGTGTAGAGCGTGGTCGAATTGACCTAGAAACATGTTCAAATTGCCGAAAAGTTTTTTTAATGGAACCCATATAATGGCACATGCCAGTTTTAGGGTCCCAAATACCGTAATTTTCAGTCGTCTGCAGGGCACGTGCCTGGAAACATTTTTTCGGTAAATTCCACAACATCCTAGTTGCAAACCACCAACTGGACCCAACTAGCTTGAATTTTCGACCCTAAGTCATTCGTGGCACATGTGGTACACTGGTCACGGGTTCCACGGAAATGGTCCAAAATTAGCCAAAAACAGCCTTTACCGGCTTATATCTCGCGATAGGAAACTCGGATCGGCAAAAACTCACTTCCATCGTGTAGAGCGTGGTCGAATTGACCTAGAAACATGTTCAAATTGCCGAAAAGTTTTTTTAATGGAACCCATATAATGGCACATGCCAGTTTTAGGGTCCCAAATAACGTAATTTTCAGTCGTCTGCAGGGCACGTGCCTGGAAACATTTTTTCGGTAAATTCCACAACATCCTAGTTGCAAACCACCAACTGGACCCAACTAGCTTGAATTTTCGACCCTAAGTCATTCGTGGCACATGTGGTACACTGGTCACGGGTTCCACGGAAATGGTCCAAAATTAGCCAAAAACAGCCTTTACCGGCTTATATCTCGCGATAGGAAACTCGGATCGGCAAAAACTCACTTCCATCGTGTAGAGCGTGGTCGAATTGACCTAGAAGCATGTTCAAATTGCCGAAAAGTTTTTTTAATGGAACCCATATAATGGCACATGCCAGTTTTAGGGTCCCAAATACCGTAATTTTCAGTCGTCTGCAGGGCACGTGCCTGGAAACATTTTTTCGGTAAATTCCACAACATCCTAGTTGCAAACCGCCAACTGGACCCAACTAGCTTGAATTTTCGACCCTAAGTCATTCGTGGCACATGTGGTACACTGGTCACGGGTTCCACGGAAATGGTCCAAAATTAGCCAAAAACAGCCTTTACCGGCTTATATCTCGCGATAGGAATCTCGGATCGGCAAAAACTCACTTCCATCGTGTAGAGCGTGGTCGAATTGACCTAGAAACATGTTCAAATTGCCGAAAGTTTTTTTAATGGAACCCATATAATGGCACATGCCAGTTTTAGGGTCCCAAATACCGTAATTTTCAGTCGTCTGCAGGCCACGTGCCTGGAAACATTTTTTCGGTAAATTCCACAACATCCTAGTTGCAAACCACCAACTGGACCCAACTAGCTTGAATTTTCGACCCTAAGTCATTCGTGGCACATGTGGTACACTGGTCACGGGTTCCACGGAAATGGTCCAAAATTAGCCAAAAACAGCCTTTACCGGCATATATCTCGCGATAGGAAACTCGGATCGGCAAAAACTCACTTCCATCGTGTAGAGCGTGGTCGAATTGACCTAGAAGCATGTTCAAATTGCCGAAAAGTTTTTTTAATGGAACCCATATAATGGCACATGCCAGTTTTAGGGTCCCAAATACCGTAATTTTCAGTCGTCTGCAGGGCACGTGCCTGGAAACATTTTTTCGGTAAATTCCACAACATCCTAGTTGCAAACCACCAACTGGACCCAACTAGCTTGAATTTTCGACCCTAAGTCATTCGTGGCACATGTGGTACACTGGTCACAGGTTCCACGGAAATGGTCCAAAATTAGCCAAAAACAGCCTTTACCGGCTTATATCTCGCGATAGGAAACTCGGATCGGCAAAAACTCACTTCCATCGTGTAGAGCGTGGTCGAATTGACCTAGAAACATGTTCAAATTGCCGAAAAGTTTTTTTAATGGAACCCATATAATGGCACATGCCAGTTTTAGGGTCCCAAATACCGTAATTTTCAGTCGTCTGCAGGGCACGTGCCTGGAAACATTTTTTCGGTAAATTCCACAACATCCTAGTTGCAAACCACCAACTGGACCCAACTAGCTTGAATTTTCGACCCTAAGTCATTCGTGGCACATGTGGTACACTGGTCACGGGTTCCACGGAAATGGTCCAAAATTAGCCAAAAACAGCCTTTACCGGCTTATATCTCGCGATAGGAAACTCGGATCGGCAAAAACTCACTTCCATCGTGTAGAGCGTGGTCGAATTGACCTAGAAACATGTTCAAATTGCCGAAAAGTTTTTTTAATGGAACCCATATAATGGCACATGCCAGTTTTAGGGTCCCAAATACCGTAATTTTCAGTCGTCTGCAGGGCACGTGCCTGGAAACATTTTTTCGGTAAATTCCACAACATCCTAGTTGCAAACCACCAACTGGACCCAACTAGCTTGAATTTTCGACCCTAAGTCATTCGTGGCACATGTGGTACACTGGTCACGGGTTCCACGGAAATGGTCCAAAATTAGCCAAAAACAGCCTTTACCGGCTTATATCTCGCGATAGGAAACTCGGATCGGCAAAAACTCACTTCCATCGTGTAGAGCGTGGTCGAATTGACCTAGAAGCATGTTCAAATTGCCGAAAAGTTTTTTTAATGGAACCCATATAATGGCACATGCCAGTTTTTAGGGTCCCAAATACCGTAATTTTCAGTCGTCTGCAGGGCACGTGCCTGGAAACATTTTTTCGGTAAATTCCACAACATCCTAGTTGCAAACCACCAACTGGACCCAACTAGCTTGAATTTTCGACCCTAAGTCATTCGTGGCACATGTGGTACACTGGTCACGGGTTCCACGGAAATGGTCCAAAATTAGCCAAAAACAGCCTTTACCGGCTTATATCTCGCGATAGGAAACTCGGATCGGCAAAAACTCACTTCCATCGTGTAGAGCGTGGTCGAATTGACCTAGAAACATGTTCAAATTGCCGAAAAGTTTTTTTAATGGAACCCATATAATGGCACATGCCAGTTTTAGGGTCCCAAATACCGTAATTTTCAGTCGTCTGCAGGGCACGTGCCTGGAAACATTTTTTCGGTAAATTCCACAACATCCTAGTTGCAAACCACCAACTGGACCCAACTAGCTTGAATTTTCGACCCTAAGTCATTCGTGGCACATGTGGTACACTGGTCACGGGTTCCACGGAAATGGTCCAAAATTAGCCAAAAACAGCCTTTACCGGCATATATCTCGCGATAGGAAACTCGGATCGGCAAAAACTCACTTCCATCGTGTAGAGCGTGGTCGAATTGACCTAGAAGCATGTTCAAATTGCCGAAAAGTTTTTTTAATGGAACCCATATAATGGCACATGCCAGTTTTAGGGTCCCAAATACCGTAATTTTCAGTCGTCTGCAGGGCACGTGCCTGGAAACATTTTTTCGGTAAATTCCACAACATCCTAGTTGCAAACCACCAACTGGACCCAACTAGCTTGAATTTTCGACCCTAAGTCATTCGTGGCACATGTGGTACACTGGTCACAGGTTCCACGGAAATGGTCCAAAATTAGCCAAAAACAGCCTTTACCGGCTTATATCTCGCGATAGGAAACTCGGATCGGCAAAAACTCACTTCCATCGTGTAGAGCGTGGTCGAATTGACCTAGAAACATGTTCAAATTGCCGAAAAGTTTTTTTAATGGAACCCATATAATAGCACATGCCAGTTTTAGGGTCCCAAATACCGTAATTTTCAGTCGTCTGCAGGGCACGTGCCTGGAAACATTTTTTCGGTAAATTCCACAACATCCTAGTTGCAAACCACCAACTGGACCCAACTAGCTTGAATTTTCGACCCTAAGTCATTCGTGGCACATGTGGTACACTGGTCACGGGTTCCACGGAAATGGTCCAAAATTAGCCAAAAACAGCCTTTACCGGCTTATATCTCGCGATAGGAAACTCGGATCGGCAAAAACTCACTTCCATCGTGTAGAGCGTGGTCGAATTGACCTAGAAACATGTTCAAATTGCCGAAAAGTTTTTTTAATGGAACCCATATAATGGCACATGCCAGTTTTAGGGTCCCAAATACCGTAATTTTCAGTCGTCTGCAGGGCACGTGCCTGGAAACATTTTTTCGGTAAATTCCACAACATCCTAGTTGCAAACCACCAACTGGACCCAACTAGCTTGAATTTTCGACCCTAAGTCATTCGTGGCACATGTGGTACACTGGTCACGGGTTCCACGGAAATGGTCCAAAATTAGCCAAAAACAGCCTTTACCGGCTTATATCTCGCGATAGGAAACTCGGATCGGCAAAAACTCACTTCCATCGTGTAGAGCGTGGTCGAATTGACCTAGAAACATGTTCAAATTGCCGAAAAGTTTTTTAATGGAACCCATATAATGGCACATGCCAGTTTTAGGGTCCCAAATACCGTAATTTTCAGTCGTCTGCAGGGCACGTGCCTGGAAACATTTTTTCGGTAAATTCCACAACATCCTAGTTGCAAACCACCAACTGGACCCAACTAGCTTGAATTTTCGACCCTAAGTCATTCGTGGCACATGTGGTACACTGGTCACGGGTTCCACGGAAATGGTCCAAAATTAGCCAAAAACAGCCTTTACCGGCTTATATCTCGCGATAGGAAACTCGGATCGGCAAAAACTCACTTCCATCGTGTAGAGCGTGGTCGAATTGACCTAGAAACATGTTCAAATTGCCGAAAAGTTTTTTTAATGGAACCCATATAATGGCACATGCCAGTTTTAGGGTCCCAAATACCGTAATTTTCAGTCGTCTGCAGGGCACGTGCCTGGAAACATTTTTTCGGTAAATTCCACAACATCCTAGTTGCAAACCACCAACTGGACCCAACTAGCTTGAATTTTCGAACCTAAGTCATTCGTGGCACATGTGGTACACTGGTCACGGGTTCCACGGAAATGGTCCAAAATTAGCCAAAAACAGCCTTTACCGGCTTATATCTCGCGATAGGAAACTCGGATCGGCAAAAACTCACTTCCATCGTGTAGAGCGTGGTCGAATTGACCTAGAAACATGTTCAAATTGCCGAAAAGTTTTTTTAATGGGGAACCCATATAATGGCACATGCCAGTTTTAGGGTCCCAAATACCGTAATTTTCAGTCGTCTGCAGGGCACGTGCCTGGAAACATTTTTTCGGTAAATTCCACAACATCCTAGTTGCAAACCACCAACTGGACCCAGCTAGCTTGAATTTTCGACCCTAAGTCATTCGTGGCACATGTGGTACACTGGTCACGGGTTCCACGGAAATGGTCCAAAATTCGCCAAAAACAGCCTTTACCGGCTTATATCTCGCGATAGAAAACTCGGATCGGCAAAAACTCACTTCCATCGTGTAGAGCGTGGTCGAATTGACCTAGAAACATGTTCAAATTGCCGAAAAGTTTTTTTAATGGAACCCATATAATGGCACATGCCAGTTTTAGGGTCCCAAATACCGTAATTTTCAGTCGTCTGCAGGGCACGTGCCTGGAAACATTTTTTCGGTAAATTCCACAACATCCTAGTTGCAAACCACCAACTGGATCCAACTAGCTTGAATTTTCGACCCTAAGTCATTCGTGGCACATGTGGTACACTAGTCACGGGTTCCACGGAAATGGTCCAAAATTAGCCAAAAACAGCCTTTACCGGCTTATACCTCGCGATAGGAAACTCGGATAAGCAAAAACTCACTTCCATCGTGTAGAGCGTGGTCGAATTGACCTAGAAACATGTTCAAATTGCCGAAAAGTTTTTTTAATGGAACCCATATAATGGCACATGCCAGTTTTAGGGTCCCAAATACCGTAATTTTCAGTCGTCTGCAGGGCACGTGCCTGGAAACATTTTTTCGGTAAATTCCACAACATCCTAGTTGCAAACCACCAACTGGACCCAACTAGCTTGAATTTTCGACCCTAAGTCATTCGTGGCACATGTGGTACACTGGTCACGGGTTCCACGGAAATGTTCCAAAATTAGCAAAAAACAGCCTTTACCGGCTTATATCTCGCGATAGGAAACTCGGATCGGCAAAAACTCACTTCCATCGTGTAGAGCGTGGTCGAATTGACCTAGAAACATGTTCAAATTGCCGAAAAGTTTTTTTTAATGGAACCCATATAATGGCACATGCCAGTTTTAGGGTCCCAAATACCGTAATTTTCAGTCGTCTGCAGGGCACGTGCCTGGAAACATTTTTTCGGTAAATTCCACAACATCCTAGTTGCAAACCACCAACTGGACCCAACTAGCTTGAATTTTGGACCCTAAGTCATTCGTGGCACATGTGGTACACTGGTCACGGGTTCCACGGAAATGGTCCAAAATTAGCCAAAAACAGCCTTTACCGGCTTATATCTCGCGATAGGAAACTCGGATCGGCAAAAACTCACTTCCATCGTGTAGAGCGTGGTCGAATTGACCTAGAAACATGTTCAAATTGCCGAAAAGTTTTTTTAATGGAACCCATATAATGGCACATGCCAGTTTTAGGGTCCCAAATACCGTAATTTTCAGTCGTCTGCAGGGCACGTGCCTGGAAACATTTTTTCGGTAAATTCCACAACATCCTAGTTGCAAACCACCAACTGGACCCAACTAGCTTGAATTTTCGACCCTAAGTCATTCGTGGCACATGTGGTACACTGGTCACGGGTTCCACGGAAATGGTCCAAAATTAGCCAAAAACAGCCTTTACCGGCTTATATCTCGCGATAGGAAACTCGGATCGGCAAAAACTCACTTCCATCGTGTAGAGCGTGGTCGAATTGACCTAGAAACATGTTCAAATTGCCGAAAAGTTTTTTTAATGGAACCCATATAATGGCACATGCCAGTTTTAGGGTCCCAAATACCGTAATTTTCAGTCGTCTGCAGGGCACGTGCCTGGAAACATTTTTTCAGTAAATTCCACAACATCCTAGTTGCAAACCACCAACTGGACCCAACTAGCTTGAATTTTCGACCCTAAGTCATTCGTGGCACATGTGGTACACTGGTCACGGGTTCCACGGAAATGGTCCGAAATTAGCCAAAAACAGCCTTTACCGGCTTATATCTCGCGATAGGAAACTCGGATCGGCAAAAACTCACTTCCATCGTGTAGAGCGTGGTCGAATTGACCTAGAACCATGCTCAAATTGCCGAAAAGTTTTTTTAATGGAACCCATATAATGGCACATGCCAGTTTTAGGGTCCCAAATACCGTAATTTTCAGTCGTCTGCAGGGCACGTGCCTGGAAACATTTTTTCGGTAAATTCCACAACATCCTAGTTGCAAACCACCAACTGGACCCAACTAGCTTGAATTTTCGACCCTAAGTCATTCGTGGCACATGTGGTACACTGGTCACGGGTTCCACGGAAATGGTCCAAAATTAGCCAAAAACAGCCTTTACCGGCTTATATCTCGCGATAGGAAACTCGGATCGGCAAAAACTCACTTCCATCGCGTAGAGCGTAGTCGAATTGACCTAGAAACATGTTCAAATTGCCGAAAAGTTTTTTTAATGGAACCCATATAATGGCACATGCCAGTTTTAGGGTCCCAAATACCGTAATTTTCAGTCGTCTGCAGGGCACGTGCCTGGAAACATTTTTTCGGTAAATTCCACAACATCCTTGTTGAAAACCACCAACTGGACCCAACTAGCTTGAATTTTCGACCCTGAGTCATTCGTGGCACATGTGGTACACTGGTCACGGGTTCCACGGAAATGGTCCAAAATTCGCCAAAAACAGCCTTTACCGGCTTATATCTCGCGATAGAAAACTCGGATCGGCAAAAACTCACTTCCATCGTGTAGAGCGTGGTCGAATTGACCTAGAAACATGTTCAAATTGCCGAAAAGTTTTTTTAATGGAACCCATATAATGGCACATGCCAGTTTTAGGGTCCCAAATACCGTAATTTTCAGTCGTCTGCAGGGCACGTGCCTGGAAACATTTTTTCGGTAAATTCCACAACATCCTAGTTGCAAACCACCAACTGGATCCAACTAGCTTGAATTTTCGACCCTAAGTCATTCGTGGCACATGTGGTACACTAGTCACGGGTTCCACGGAAATGGTCCAAAATTAGCCAAAAACAGCCTTTACCGGCTTATACCTCGCGATAGGAAACTCGGATAAGCAAAAACTCACTTCCATCGTGTAGAGCGTGGTCGAATTGACCTAGAAACATGTTCAAATTGCCGAAAAGTTTTTTTAATGGAACCCATATAATGGCACATGCCAGTTTTAGGGTCCCAAATACCGTAATTTTCAGTCGTCTGCAGGGCACGTGCCTGGAAACATTTTTTTCGGTAAATTCCACAACATCCTAGTTGCAAACCACCAACTGGACCCAACTAGCTTGAATTTTCGACCCTAAGTCATTCGTGGCACATGTGGTACACTGGTCACGGGTTCCACGGAAATGTTCCAAAATTAGCAAAAAACAGCCTTTACCGGCTCATATCTCGCGATAGGAAACTCGGATCGGCAAAAACTCACTTCCATCGTGTAGAGCGTGGTCGAATTGACCTAGAAACATGTTCAAATTGCCGAAAAGTTTTTTTTAATGGAACCCATATATTGGCACATGCCAGTTTTAGGGTCCCAAATACCGTAATTTTCAGTCGTCTGCAGGGCACGTGCCTGGAAACATTTTTTCGGTAAATTCCACAACATCCTAGTTGCAAACCACCAACTGGACCCAACTAGCTTGAATTTTCGACCCTAAGTCATTCGTGGCACATGTGGTACACTGGTCACGGGTTCCACGGAAATGGTCCAAAATTAGCCAAAAACAGCCTTTACCGGCTTATATCTCGCGATAGGAAACTCGGATCGGCAAAAACTCACTTCCATCGTGTAGAGCGTGGTCGAATTGACCTAGAAACATGTTCAAATTGCCGAAAAGTTTTTTTAATGGAACCCATATAATGGCACATGCCAGTTTTAGGGTCCCAAATACCGTAATTTTCAGTCGTCTGCAGGGCACGTGCCTGGAAACATTTTTTCGGTAAATTCCACAACATCCTAGTTGCAAACCACCAACTGGACCCAACTAGCTTGAATTTTCGACCCTAAGTCATTCGTGGCACATGTGGTACACTGGTCACGGGTTCCACGGAAATGGTCCAAAATTAGCCAAAAACAGCCTTTACCGGCTTATATCTCGCGATAGGAAACTCGGATCGGCAAAAACTCACTTCCATCGTGTAGAGCGTGGTCGAATTGACCTAGAACCATGCTCAAATTGCCGAAAAGTTTTTTTAATGGAACCCATATAATGGCACATGCCAGTTTTAGGGTCCCAAATACCGTAATTTTCAGTCGTCTGCAGGGCACGTGCCTGGAAACATTTTTTCGGTAAATTCCACAACATCCTAGTTGCAAACCACCAACTGGACCCAACTAGCTTGAATTTTCGACCCTAAGTCATTCGTGGCACATGTGGTACACTGGTCACGGGTTCCACGGAAATGGTCCAAAATTAGCCAAAAACAGCCTTTACCGGCTTATATCTCGCGATAGGAAACTCGGATCGGCAAAAACTCACTTCCATCGCGTAGAGCGTAGTCGAATTGACCTAGAAACATGTTCAAATTGCCGAAAAGTTTTTTTAATGGAACCCATATAATGGCACATGCCAGTTTTAGGGTCCCAAATACCGTAATTTTCAGTCGTCTGCAGGGCACGTGCCTGGAAACATTTTTTCGGTAAATTCCACAACATCCTTGTTGAAAACCACCAACTGGACCCAACTAGCTTGAATTTTCGACCCTGAGTCATTCGTGGCACATGTGGTACACTGGTCACGGGTTCCACGGAAATGGTCCAAAATTAGCCAAAAACAGCCTTTACCGGCTTATATCTCGCGATAGGAAACTCGGATCGGCAAAAACTCACTTCCATCGTGTAGAGCGTGGTCGAATTGACCTAGAAACATGTTCAAATTGCCGAAAAGTTTTTTTAATGGAACCCATATAATGGCACATGCCAGTTTTAGGGTCCCAAATACCGTAATTTTCAGTCGTCTGCAGGGCACGTGCCTGGAAACATTTTTTCGGTAAATTCCACAACATCCTAGTTGCAAACCACAAACTGGACCCAACTAGCTTGAATTTTCGACCCTAAGTCATTCGTGGCACATGTGGTACACTGGTCACGGGTTCCACGGAAATGGTCCAAAATTAGCCAAAAACAGACTTTACCGGCTTATATCTCGCGATAGGAAACTCGGATCGGCAAAAACTCACTTCCATCGTGTATAGCGTGGTCGAATTGACCTAGAAACATGTTCAAATTGCCGAAAAGTTTTTTTAATGGAACCCATATAATGGCACATGCCAGTTTTAGGGTCCCAAATACCGTAATTTTCAGTCGTCTGCAGGGCACGTGCCTGGAAACATTTTTTCGGTAAATTCCACAACATCCTAGTTGCAAACCACCAACTGGACCCAACTAGCTTGAATTTTCGACCCTAAGTCATTCGTGGCACATGTGGTACACTGGTCACGGGTTCCACGGAAATGGTCCAAAATTAGCCAAAAACAGCCTTTACCGGCTTATATCTCGCGATAGGAAACTCGGATCGGCAAAAACTCACTTCCATCGTGTAGAGCGTGGTCGAATTGACCTAGAAACATGTTCAAATTGCCGAAAAGTTTTTTTAATGGAACCCATATAATGGCACATGCCAGTTTTAGGGTCCCAAATACCGTAATTTTCAGTCGTCTGCAGGGCACGTGCCTGGAAACATTTTTTCGGTAAATTCCACAACATACTAGTTGCAAACCACCAACTGGACCCAACTAGCTTGAATTTTCGACCCTAAGTCATTCGTGGCACATGTGGTACACTGGTCACGGGTTCCACGGAAATGGTCCAAAATTAGCCAAAAACAGCCTTTACCGGCTTATATCTCGCGATAGGAAACTCGGATCGGCAAAAACTCACTTCCATCGTGTAGAGCGTGGTCGAATTGACCTAGAAACATGTTCAAATTGCCGAAAAGTTTTTTTAATGGAACCCATATAATGGCACATGCCAGTTTTAGGGTCCCAAATACCGTAATTTTCAGTCGTCTGCAGGGCACGTGCCTGGAAACATTTTTTCGGTAAATTCCACAACATCCTAGTTGCAAACCACCAACTGGACCCAACTAGCTTGAATTTTCGACCCTAAGTCATTCGTGGCACATGTGGTACACTGGTCACGGGTTCCACGGAAATGGTCCAAAATTAGCCAAAAACAGCCTTTACCGGCTTATATCTCGCGATAGGAAACTCGGATCGGCAAAAACTCACTTCCATCGTGTAGAGCGTGGTCGAATTGACCTAGAAACATGTTCAAATTGCCGAAAAGTTTTTTTAATGGAACCCATATAATGGCACATGCCAGTTTTAGGGTCCCAAATACCGTAATTTTCAGTCGTCTGCAGGGCACGTGCCTGGAAACATTTTTTCGGTAAATTCCACAACATCCTAGTTGCAAACCACCAACTGGACCCAACTAGCTTGAATTTTTGACCCTAAGTCATTCGTGGCACATGTGGTACACTGGTCACGGGTTCCACGGAAATGGTCCAAAATTAGCCAAAAACAGCCTTTACCGGCTTATATCTCGCGATAGGAAACTCGGATCGGCAAAAACTCACTTCCATCGTGTAGAGCGTGGTCGAATTGACCTAGAAACCTGTTCAAATTGCCGAAAAGTTTTTTTAATGGAACCCATATAATGGCACATGCCAGTTTTAGGGTCCCAAATACCGTAATTTTCAGTCGTCTGCAGGGCACGTGCCTGGAAACATTTTTTCGGTAAATTCCACAACATCCTAGTTGCAAACCACCAACTGGACCCAACTAGCTTGAATTTTCGACCCTAAGTCATTCGTGGCACATGTGGTACACTGGTCACGGGTTCCACGGAAATGGTCCAAAATTAGCCAAAAACAGCCTTTACCGGCTTATATCTCGCGATAGGAAACTCGGATCGGCAAAAACTCACTTCCATCGTGTAGAGCGTGGTCGAATTGACCTAGAAACCTGTTCAAATTGCCGAAAAGTTTTTTTAATGGAACCCATATAATGGCACATGCCAGTTTTAGGGTCCCAAATACCGTAATTTTCAGTCGTCTGCAGGGCACGTGCCTGGAAACATTTTTTCGGTAAATTCCACAACATCCTAGTTGCAAACCACCAACTGGACCCAACTAGCTTGAATTTTCGACCCTAAGTCATTCGTGGCACATGTGGTACACTGGTCACGGGTTCCACGGAAATGGTCCAAAATTAGCCAAAAACAGCCTTTACCGGCTTATATCTCGCGATAGGAAACTCGGATCGGCAAAAACTCACTTCCATCGTGTAGAGCGTGGTCGAATTGACCTAGAAACATGTTCAAATTGCCGAAAAGTTTTTTTAATGGAACCCATATAATGGCACATGCCAGTTTTAGGGTCCCAAATACCGTAATTTTCAGTCGTCTGCAGGGCACGTGCCTGGGAAACATTTTTTCGGTAAATTCCACAACATCCTAGTTGCAAACCACCAACTGGACCCAACTAGTTTGAATTTTCGACCCTAAGTCATTCGTGGCACATGTGGTACACTGGTCACGGGTTCCACGGAAATGGTCCAAAATTAGCCAAAAACAGCCTTTACCGGCTTATATCTCGCGATAGGAAACTCGGATCGGCAAAAACTCACTTCCATCGTGTAGAGCGTGGTCGAATTGACCTAGAAACATGTTCAAATTGCCGAAAAGTTTTTTTAATGGAACCCATATAATGGCACATGCCAGTTTTAGGGTCCCAAATACCGTAATTTTCAGTCGTCTGCAGGGCACGTGCCTGGAAACATTTTTTCGGTAAATTCCACAACATTCTAGTTGCAAACCACCAACTGGACCCAACTAGCTTGAATTTTCGACCCTAAGTCATTCGTGGCACATGTGGTACACTGGTCACGGGTTCCACGGAAATGGTCCAAAATTAGCCAAAAACAGCCTTTACCGGCTTATATCTCGCGATAGGAAACTCGGATCGGCAAAAACTCACTTCCATCGTGTAGAGCGTGGTCGAATTGACCTAGAAACATGTTCAAATTGCCGAAAAGTTTTTTTAATGGAACCCATATAATGGCACATGCCAGTTTTAGGGTCCCAAATACCGTAATTTTCAGTCGTCTGCAGGGCACGTGCCTGGAAACATTTTTTTCGGTAAATTCCACAACATCCTAGTTGCAAACCACCAACTGGACCCAACTAGCTTGAATTTTCGACCCTGAGTCATTCGTGGCACATGTGGTACACTGGTCACGGGTTCCACGGAAATGGTCCAAAATTAGCCAAAACCAGCCTTTACCGGCTTATATCTCGCGATAGGAAACTCGGATCGGCAAAAACTCACTTCCATCGTGTAGAGCGTGGTCGAATTGACCTAGAACCATGTTCAAATTGCCGAAAAGTTTTTTTAATGGAACCCATATAATGGCACATGCCAGTTTTAGGGTCCCAAATACCGTAATTTTCAGTCGTCTGCAGGGCACGTGCCTGGAAACATTTTTTCGGTAAATTCCACAACATCCTAGTTGCAAACCACCAACTGGACCCAACTAGCTTGAATTTTCGACCCTAAGTCATTCGTGGCACATGTGGTACACTGGTCACGGGTTCCACGGAAATGGTCCAAAATTAGCCAAAAACAGACTTTACCGGCTTATATCTCGCGATAGGAAACTCGGATCGGCAAAAACTCACTTCCATCGTGTATAGCGTGGTCGAATTGACCTAGAAACATGTTCAAATTGCCGAAAAGTTTTTTTAATGGAACCCATATAATGGCACATGCCAGTTTTAGGGTCCCAAATACCGTAATTTTCAGTCGTCTGCAGGGCACGTGCCTGGAAACATTTTTTTCGGTAAATTCCACAACATCCTAGTTGCAAACCACCAACTGGACCCAACTAGCTTGAATTTTCGACCCTGAGTCATTCGTGGCACATGTGGTACACTGGTCACGGGTTCCACGGAAATGGTCCAAAATTAGCCAAAAACAGCCTTTACCGGCTTATATCTCGCGATAGGAAACTCGGATCGGCAAAAACTCACTTCCATCGTGTAGAGCGTGGTCGAATTGACCTAGAAACATGTTCAAATTGCCGAAAAGTTTTTTTAATGGAACCCATATAATGGCACATGCCAGTTTTAGGGTCCCAAATACCGTAATTTTCAGTCGTCTGCAGGGCACGTGCCTGGAAACATTTTTTCGGTAAATTCCACAACATCCTAGTTGCAAACCACCAACTGGACCCAACTAGCTTGAATTTTCGACCCTAAGTCATTCGTGGCACATGTGGTACACTGGTCACGGGTTCCACGGAAATGGTCCAAAATTAGCCAAAAACAGCCTTTACCGGCTTATATCTCGCGATAGGAAACTCGGATCGGCAAAAACTCACTTCCATCGTGTAGAGCGTGGTCGAATTGACCTAGAAACATGTTCAAATTGCCGAAAAGTTTTTTTAATGGAACCCATATAATGGCACATGCCAGTTTTAGGGTCCCAAATACCGTAATTTTCAGTCGTCTGCAGGGCACGTGCCTGGAAACATTTTTTCGGTAAATTCCACAACATCCTAGTTGCAAACCACAAACTGGACCCAACTAGCTTGAATTTTCGACCCTAAGTCATTCGTGGCACATGTGGTACACTGGTCACGGGTTCCACGGAAATGGTCCAAAATTAGCCAAAAACAGACTTTACCGGCTTATATCTCGCGATAGGAAACTCGGATCGGCAAAAACTCACTTCCATCGTGTATAGCGTGGTCGAATTGACCTAGAAACATGTTCAAATTGCCGAAAAGTTTTTTTAATGGAACCCATATAATGGCACATGCCAGTTTTAGGGTCCCAAATACCGTAATTTTCAGTCGTCTGCAGGGCACGTGCCTGGAAACATTTTTTCGGTAAATTCCACAACATCCTAGTTGCAAACCACCAACTGGACCCAACTAGCTTGAATTTTCGACCCTAAGTCATTCGTGGCACATGTGGTACACTGGTCACGGGTTCCACGGAAATGGTCCAAAATTAGCCAAAAACAGCCTTTACCGGCTTATATCTCGCGATAGGAAACTCGGATCGGCAAAAACTCACTTCCATCGTGTAGAGCGTGGTCGAATTGACCTAGAAACCTGTTCAAATTGCCGAAAAGTTTTTTTAATGGAACCCATATAATGGCACATGCCAGTTTTAGGGTCCCAAATACCGTAATTTTCAGTCGTCTGCAGGGCACGTGCCTGGAAACATTTTTTCGGTAAATTCCACAACATCCTAGTTGCAAACCACCAACTGGACCCAACTAGCTTGAATTTTCGACCCTAAGTCATTCGTGGCACATGTGGTACACTGGTCACGGGTTCCACGGAAATGGTCCAAAATTAGCCAAAAACAGCCTTTACCGGCTTATATCTCGCGATAGGAAACTCGGATCGGCAAAAACTCACTTCCATCGTGTAGAGCGTGGTCGAATTGACCTAGAAACATGTTCAAATTGCCGAAAAGTTTTTTTAATGGAACCCATATAATGGCACATGCCAGTTTTAGGGTCCCAAATACCGTAATTTTCAGTCGTCTGCAGGGCACGTGCCTGGAAACATTTTTTCGGTAAATTCCACAACATCCTAGTTGCAAACCACCAACTGGACCCAACTAGTTTGAATTTTCGACCCTAAGTCATTCGTGGCACATGTGGTACACTGGTCACGGGTTCCACGGAAATGGTCCAAAATTAGCCAAAAACAGCCTTTACCGGCTTATATCTCGCGATAGGAAACTCGGATCGGCAAAAACTCACTTCCATCGTGTAGAGCGTGGTCGAATTGACCTAGAAACATGTTCAAATTGCCGAAAAGTTTTTTTAATGGAACCCATATAATGGCACATGCCAGTTTTAGGGTCCCAAATACCGTAATTTTCAGTCGTCTGCAGGGCACGTGCCTGGAAACATTTTTTCGGTAAATTCCACAACATTCTAGTTGCAAACCACCAACTGGACCCAACTAGCTTGAATTTTCGACCCTAAGTCATTCGTGGCACATGTGGTACACTGGTCACGGGTTCCACGGAAATGGTCCAAAATTAGCCAAAAACAGCCTTTACCGGCTTATATCTCGCGATAGGAAACTCGGATCGGCAAAAACTCACTTCCATCGTGTAGAGCGTGGTCGAATTGACCTAGAAACATGTTCAAATTGCCGAAAAGTTTTTTTAATGGAACCCATATAATGGCACATGCCAGTTTTAGGGTCCCAAATACCGTAATTTTCAGTCGTCTGCAGGGCACGTGCCTGGAAACATTTTTTTCGGTAAATTCCACAACATCCTAGTTGCAAACCACCAACTGGACCCAACTAGCTTGAATTTTCGACCCTGAGTCATTCGTGGCACATGTGGTACACTGGTCACGGGTTCCACGGAAATGGTCCAAAATTAGCCAAAACCAGCCTTTACCGGCTTATATCTCGCGATAGGAAACTCGGATCGGCAAAAACTCACTTCCATCGTGTAGAGCGTGGTCGAATTGACCTAGAACCATGTTCAAATTGCCGAAAAGTTTTTTTAATGGAACCCATATAATGGCACATGCCAGTTTTAGGGTCCCAAATACCGTAATTTTCAGTCGTCTGCAGGGCACGTGCCTGGAAACATTTTTTCGGTAAATTCCACAACATCCTAGTTGCAAACCACCAACTGGACCCAACTAGCTTGAATTTTCGACCCTAAGTCATTCGTGGCACATGTGGTACACTGGTCACGGGTTCCACGGAAATGGTCCAAAATTAGCCAAAAACAGACTTTACCGGCTTATATCTCGCGATAGGAAACTCGGATCGGCAAAAACTCACTTCCATCGTGTATAGCGTGGTCGAATTGACCTAGAAACATGTTCAAATTGCCGAAAAGTTTTTTTAATGGAACCCATATAATGGCACATGCCAGTTTTAGGGTCCCAAATACCGTAATTTTCAGTCGTCTGCAGGGCACGTGCCTGGAAACATTTTTTTCGGTAAATTCCACAACATCCTAGTTGCAAACCACCAACTGGACCCAACTAGCTTGAATTTTCGACCCTGAGTCATTCGTGGCACATGTGGTACACTGGTCACGGGTTCCACGGAAATGGTCCAAAATTAGCCAAAAACAGCCTTTACCGGCTTATATCTCGCGATAGGAAACTCGGATCGGCAAAAACTCACTTCCATCGTGTAGAGCGTGGTCGAATTGACCTAGAAACATGTTCAAATTGCCGAAAAGTTTTTTTAATGGAACCCATATAATGGCACATGCCAGTTTTAGGGTCCCAAATACCGTAATTTTCAGTCGTCTGCAGGGCACGTGCCTGGAAACATTTTTTCGGTAAATTCCACAACATCCTAGTTGCAAACCACAAACTGGACCCAACTAGCTTGAATTTTCGACCCTAAGTCATTCGTGGCACATGTGGTACACTGGTCACGGGTTCCACGGAAATGGTCCAAAATTAGCCAAAAACAGACTTTACCGGCTTATATCTCGCGATAGGAAACTCGGATCGGCAAAAACTCACTTCCATCGTGTATAGCGTGGTCGAATTGACCTAGAAACATGTTCAAATTGCCGAAAAGTTTTTTTAATGGAACCCATATAATGGCACATGCCAGTTTTAGGGTCCCAAATACCGTAATTTTCAGTCGTCTGCAGGGCACGTGCCTGGAAACATTTTTTCGGTAAATTCCACAACATCCTAGTTGCAAACCACCAACTGGACCCAACTAGCTTGAATTTTCGACCCTAAGTCATTCGTGGCACATGTGGTACACTGGTCACGGGTTCCACGGAAATGGTCCAAAATTAGCCAAAAACAGCCTTTACCGGCTTATATCTCGCGATAGGAAACTCGGATCGGCAAAAACTCACTTCCATCGTGTAGAGCGTGGTCGAATTGACCTAGAAACCTGTTCAAATTGCCGAAAAGTTTTTTTAATGGAACCCATATAATGGCACATGCCAGTTTTAGGGTCCCAAATACCGTAATTTTCAGTCGTCTGCAGGGCACGTGCCTGGAAACATTTTTTCGGTAAATTCCACAACATCCTAGTTGCAAACCACCAACTGGACCCAACTAGCTTGAATTTTCGACCCTAAGTCATTCGTGGCACATGTGGTACACTGGTCACGGGTTCCACGGAAATGGTCCAAAATTAGCCAAAAACAGCCTTTACCGGCTTATATCTCGCGATAGGAAACTCGGATCGGCAAAAACTCACTTCCATCGTGTAGAGCGTGGTCGAATTGACCTAGAAACATGTTCAAATTGCCGAAAAGTTTTTTTAATGGAACCCATATAATGGCACATGCCAGTTTTAGGGTCCCAAATACCGTAATTTTCAGTCGTCTGCAGGGCACGTGCCTGGAAACATTTTTTCGGTAAATTCCACAACATCCTAGTTGCAAACCACCAACTGGACCCAACTAGTTTGAATTTTCGACCCTAAGTCATTCGTGGCACATGTGGTACACTGGTCACGGGTTCCACGGAAATGGTCCAAAATTAGCCAAAAACAGCCTTTACCGGCTTATATCTCGCGATAGGAAACTCGGATCGGCAAAAACTCACTTCCATCGTGTAGAGCGTGGTCGAATTGACCTAGAAACATGTTCAAATTGCCGAAAAGTTTTTTTAATGGAACCCATATAATGGCACATGCCAGTTTTAGGGTCCCAAATACCGTAATTTTCAGTCGTCTGCAGGGCACGTGCCTGGAAACATTTTTTCGGTAAATTCCACAACATCCTAGTTGCAAACCACCAACTGGACCCAACTAGCTTGAATTTTCGACCCTAAGTCATTCGTGGCACATGTGGTACACTGGTCACGGGTTCCACGGAAATGGTCCAAAATTAGCCAAAAACAGCCTTTACCGGCTTATATCTCGCGATAGGAAACTCGGATCGGCAAAAACTCACTTCCATCGTGTAGAGCGTGGTCGAATTGACCTAGAAACATGTTCAAATTGCCGAAAAGTTTTTTTAATGGAACCCATATAATGGCACATGCCAGTTTTAGGGTCCCAAATACCGTAATTTTCAGTCGTCTGCAGGGCACGTGCCTGGAAACATTTTTTCGGTAAATTCCACAACATCCTAGTTGCAAACCACCAACTGGACCCAACTAGCTTGAATTTTCGACCCTAAGTCATTCGTGGCACATGTGGTACACTGGTCACGGGTTCCACGGAAATGGTCCGAAATTAGCCAAAAACAGCCTTTACCGGCTTATATCTCGCGATAGGAAACTCGGATCGGCAAAAACTCACTTCCATCGTGTAGAGCGTGGTCGAATTGACCTAGAACCATGTTCAAATTGCCGAAAAGTTTTTTTAATGGAACCCATATAATGGCACATGCCAGTTTTAGGGTCCCAAATACCGTAATTTTCAGTCGTCTGCAGGGCACGTGCCTGGAAACATTTTTTCGGTAAATTCCACAACATCCTAGTTGCAAACCACCAACTGGACCCAACTAGCTTGAATTTTCGACCCTAAGTCATTCGTGGCACATGTGGTACACTGGTCACGGGTTCCACGGAAATGGTCCAAAATTAGCCAAAAACAGCCTTTACCGGCTTATATCTCGCGATAGGAAACTCGGATCGGCAAAAACTCACTTCCATCGTGTAGAGCGTGGTCGAATTGACCTAGGAACATGTTCAAATTGCCGAAAAGTTTTTTTAATGGAACCCATATAATGGCACATGCCAGTTTTAGGGTCCCAAATACCGTAATTTTCAGTCGTCTGCAGGGCACGTGCCTGGAAACATTTTTTCGGTAAATTCCACAACATCCTAGTTGCAAACCACCAACTGGACCCAACTAGTTTGAATTTTCGACCCTAAGTCATTCGTGGCACATGTGGTACACTGGTCACGGGTTCCACGGAAATGGTCCAAAATTAGCCAAAAACAGCCTTTACCGGCTTATATCTCGCGATAGGAAACTCGGATCGGCAAAAACTCACTTCCATCGTGTAGAGCGTGGTCGAATTGACCTAGAAACATGTTCAAATTGCCGAAAAGTTTTTTTAATGGAACCCATATAATGGCACATGCCAGTTTTAGGGTCCCAAATACCGTAATTTTCAGTCGTCTGCAGGGCACGTGCCTGGAAACATTTTTTCGGTAAATTCCACAACATCCTAGTTGCAAACCACCAACTGGACCCAACTAGCTTGAATTTTCGACCCTAAGTCATTCGTGGCACATGTGGTACACTGGTCACGGGTTCCACGGAAATGGTCCGAAATTAGCCAAAAACAGCCTTTACCGGCTTATATCTCGCGATAGGAAACTCGGATCGGCAAAAACTCACTTCCATCGTGTAGAGCGTGGTCGAATTGACCTAGAACCATGTTCAAATTGCCGAAAAGTTTTTTTAATGGAACCCATATAATGGCACATGCCAGTTTTAGGGTCCCAAATACCGTAATTTTCAGTCGTCTGCAGGGCACGTGCCTGGAAACATTTTTTCGGTAAATTCCACAACATCCTAGTTGCAAACCACCAACTGGACCCAACTAGCTTGAATTTTCGACCCTAAGTCATTCGTGGCACATGTGGTACACTGGTCACGGGTTCCACGGAAATGGTCCAAAATTAGCCAAAAACAGCCTTTACCGGCTTATATCTCGCGATAGGAAACTCGGATCGGCAAAAACTCACTTCCATCGTGTAGAGCGTGGTCGAATTGACCTAGAAACATGTTCAAATTGCCGAAAAGTTTTTTTAATGGAACCCATATAATGGCACATGCCAGTTTTAGGGTCCCAAATACCGTAATTTTCAGTCGTCTGCAGGGCACGTGCCTGGAAACATTTTTTTCGGTAAATTCCACAACATCCTAGTTGCAAACCACCAACTGGACCCAACTAGCTTGAATTTTCGACCCTGAGTCATTCGTGGCACATGTGGTACACTGGTCACGGGTTCCACGGAAATGGTCCAAAATTAGCCAAAAACAGCCTTTACCGGCTTATATCTCGCGATAGGAAACTCGGATCGGCAAAAACTCACTTCCATCGTGTAGAGCGTGGTCGAATTGACCTAGAAACATGTTCAAATTGCCGAAAAGTTTTTTTAATGGAACCCATATAATGGCACATGCCAGTTTTAGGGTCCCAAATACCGTAATTTTCAGTCGTCTGCAGGGCACGTGCCTGGAAACATTTTTTCGGTAAATTCCACAACATCCTAGTTGCAAACCACAAACTGGACCCAACTAGCTTGAATTTTCGACCCTAAGTCATTCGTGGCACATGTGGTACACTGGTCACGGGTTCCACGGAAATGGTCCAAAATTAGCCAAAAACAGACTTTACCGGCTTATATCTCGCGATAGGAAACTCGGATCGGCAAAAACTCACTTCCATCGTGTATAGCGTGGTCGAATTGACCTAGAAACATGTTCAAATTGCCGAAAAGTTTTTTTAATGGAACCCATATAATGGCACATGCCAGTTTTAGGGTCCCAAATACCGTAATTTTCAGTCGTCTGCAGGGCACGTGCCTGGAAACATTTTTTCGGTAAATTCCACAACATCCTAGTTGCAAACCACCAACTGGACCCAACTAGCTTGAATTTTCGACCCTAAGTCATTCGTGGCACATGTGGTACACTGGTCACGGGTTCCACGGAAATGGTCCAAAATTAGCCAAAAACAGCCTTTACCGGCTTATATCTCGCGATAGGAAACTCGGATCGGCAAAAACTCACTTCCATCGTGTAGAGCGTGGTCGAATTGACCTAGAAACATGTTCAAATTGCCGAAAAGTTTTTTTAATGGAACCCATATAATGGCACATGCCAGTTTTAGGGTCCCAAATACCGTAATTTTCAGTCGTCTGCAGGGCACGTGCCTGGAAACATTTTTTCGGTAAATTCCACAACATCCTAGTTGCAAACCACCAACTGGACCCAACTAGCTTGAATTTTCGACCCTAAGTCATTCGTGGCACATGTGGTACACTGGTCACGGGTTTCACGGAAATGGTCCAAAATTAGCCAAAAACAGCCTTTACCGGCTTATATCTCGCGATAGGAAACTCGGATCGGCAAAAACTCACTTCCATCGTGTAGAGCGTGGTCGAATTGACCTAGAAACATGTTCAAATTGCCGAAAAGTTTTTTTAATGGAACCCATATAATGGCACATGCCAGTTTTAGGGTCCCAAATACCGTAATTTTCAGTCGTCTGCAGGGCACGTGCCTGGAAAATTTTTTTCGGTAAATTCCACAACATCCTAGTTGCAAACCACCAACTGGACCCAACTAGCTTGAATTTTCGACCCTAAGTCATTCGTGGCACATGTGGTACACTGGTCACGGGTTCCACGGAAATGGTCCAAAATTAGCCAAAAACAGCCTTTACCGGCTTATATCTCGCGATAGGAAACTCGGATCGGCAAAAACTCACTTCCATCGTGTAGAGCGTGGTCTAATTGACCTAGAAACATGTTCAAATTGCCGAAAAGTTTTTTTAATGGAACCCATATAATGGCACATGCCAGTTTTAGGGTCCCAAATACCGTAATTTTCAGTCGTCTGCAGGGCACGTGCCTGGAAACATTTTTTCGGTAAATTCCACAACATCCTAGTTGCAAACCACCAACTGGACCCAACTAGCTTGAATTTTCGACCCTAAGTCATTCGTGGCACATGTGGTACACTGGTCACGGGTTCCACGGAAATGGTCCAAAATTAGCCAAAAACAGCCTTTACCGGCTTATATCTCGCGAAAGGAAACTCGGATCGGCAAAAACTCACTTCCATCGTGTAGAGCGTGGTCGATTTGACCTAGAAACATGTTCAAATTGCCGAAAAGTTTTTTTAATGGAACCCATATAATGGCACATGCCAGTTTTAGGGTCCCAAATACCGTAATTTTCAGTCGTCTGCAGGGCACGTGCCTGGAAACATTTTTTCGGTAAATTCCACAACATCCTAGTTGCAAACCACCAACTGGACCCAACTAGCTTGAATTTTCGACCCTAAGTCATTCGTGGCACATGTGGTACACTGGTCACGGGTTCCACGAAAATGGTCCAAAATTAGCCAAAAACAGCCTTTACCGGCTTATATCTCGCGATAGGAAACTCGGATCGGCAAAAACTCACTCCCATCGTGTAGAGCGTGGTCGAATTGACCTAGAAACATGTTCAAATTGCCGAAAAGTTTTTTTAATGGAACCCATATAATGGCACATGCCAGTTTTAGGGTATTTAATACCGTAATTTTCAGTCGTCTGCAGGGCACGTGCCTGGAAACATTTTTTCGGTAAATTCCACAACATCCTAGTTGCAAACCACCAACTGGACCCAACTAGCTTGAATTTTCGACCCTAAGTCATTCGTGGCACATGTGGTACACTGGTCACGGGTTCCACGGAAATGGTCCAAAATTAGCCAAAAACAGCCTTTACCGGCTTATATCTCGCGATAGGAAACTCGGATCGGCAAAAACTCACTTCCATCGTGTAGAGCGTGGTTGAATTGACCTAGAAACATGTTCAAATTGCCGAAAAGTTTTTTTAATGAAACCCATATAATGGCACATGACAGTTTTAGGGTCCCAAATACCGTAATTTTCAGTCGTCTGCAGGGCACGTGCCTGGAAACATTTTTTCGGTAAATTCCACAACATCCTAGTTGCAAACCACCAACTGGACCCAACTAGCTTGAATTTTCGACCCTAAGTCATTCGTGGCACATGTGGTACACTGGTCACGGGTTCCACGGAATTGGTCCAAAATTAGCCAAAAACAGCCTTTACCGCCTTATATCTCGCGATAGGAAACTCGGATCGGCAAAAACTCACTTCCATCGTGTAGAGCGTGGTCGAATTGACCTAGAAACATGTTCAAATTGCCGAAAAGTTTTTTTAATGGAACCCATATAATGGCACATGCCAGTTTTAGGGTCCCAAATACCGTAATTTTCAGTCGTCTGCAGGGCACGTGCCTGGAAACATTTTTTCGGTAAATTCCACAACATCCTAGTTGCAAACCACCAACTGGACCCAACTAGCTTGAATTTTCGACCCTAAGTCATTCGTGGCACATGTGGTACACTGGTCACGGGTTCCACGGAAATGGTCCAAAATTAGCCAAAAACAGCCTTTACCGGCGTACATCTCGCGATAGGAAACTCGGATCGGCAAAAACTCACTTCCATCGTGTAGAGCGTGGTCGAATTGACCTAGAAACATGTTCAAATTGCCGAAAAGTTTTTTTAATGGAACCCATATAATGGCACATGCCAGTTTTAGGGTCCCAAATACCGTAA